>JZKD02S0955240.1:19798-39987 GCA_000966675.3 Picea glauca | reverse complement strand
GTGTAGGCAAGACAGTGGCTAATTTGCAAAGGTACTGCTATTGGCCTAAAATGAATGAAAGTGTTTCGAGATATGTTCGAGGATGTTCGTTATGTGCCACAAGCAAACCTAGCAACAAAAAGTTGGGTTTGTATACTCCACTTCTGGTTCCTTCTCGTCCTTGGGAAAGCATTTCTATGGACTTTGTAGGAGGTCTACTATGTCTAAAAAAAATCATGATTATCTTTTTGTTGTGTGTGATCGATTTAGAAAAATGTGTATTTTGATGCCTTGTAAGAAGAAGGTTACAGCTGAGCAAATGGCACAAATGTTCTTTCAGCATGTTTGGGTACATTTTGGATTGCCTAAATCCATTATTTCGGATCGAGATTCTCGATTTATTGGGAGCTTTTGGTCAAGTTTATGGGCACTCATGGACACCAAACTGGAAAAAAAGCACAGCTTTTCATCTGCAAATCGATGGACAGACAGAAGTGGTCAATATAATAGTGGTGCATATTCTTCGTGGTTATTGCAGCAAGCATCCTAAACTTTGGGATGAGCATTTACACTACATTCAGCATGCTTACAACCGGGCTAAGCACTCTTCAACTCAAAAATCGCCATTTGAAGCATGTTTTGGCTATTTGCCCAAATCTCCTTTAGATTTTATCTTTGGGAAGAATATTGCTATTGATGGTTAATATGACATTGATAGGGCATAAAAGTTCATTGAACAAATTTAGTTGATACATCAAATGGTACAAGAACAGTTGGAAAAGAGTCAAGCCAAGTACAAGACAAGACATGACAAACATCGTGTTGATCACAGTTTCCAAGTTGGAGATGAAGTTTGGCTTTACATTAGTAAGGAGAAGCTTAAAGGAGAAGGTAAAAAACTGAAACCAATTAGATATGGTCCTTTCAAGATTCTTGACAAGATTGGTAACAATGTCTTCCGTTTGGATTTGCCTCCTTATATGAAAATGTATGCAGTTGTTAATGTTGAGAATTTGAAATTGTATGAGCCTCCTTTGATTGATGATCAAGGAGAACATGTTTAGATTCCTTCTATAGATGATTTCTCCCCACAATATCTTACAGAACTGCATGAAGACAGAATCCTTGACAGGAGAACGAGAACTTCAAAACGAGGAAATGTGGAATATCTTCGAATTGGTCTTAAAGGCACAAATCCAAGAAAATCCAAGTGGATTGAGGTTGGAAAGGTGAGGGAACTATACCCTCATTTTAAGATAGACTGAAAAATAGACTTTTGGGGGTCCAAAAGCTTTCCAATGGGGAGGTGTGATCTAGGGGATCAAATTTTGCTCAAAATTCAAAGTGCTTGGAATCGCTTCAAATAGAACGGGTGTGTAGGCCTCGTCATCACAAACCCAATGCAACTCGTTCAGGTTCAAACGAACATCAGATGAGTGAGATATCGCGTTCTGTTCAAATCGTCAAACAGGCGGAAAAAAACGCGCTGACTGTACAGTCCGTACGGATGCTGACATGGTAGGATCATACGATGATGTGGCAGGGTCGTATGATGACGTGGCAGGGTCGTACACTGATGTGGCAGGGATGAATTGGTGGACAGGTGGCAGTTAGACGGTCGAATCATTTCTTGACACGTGGCATCTTGGTGGCGAATGGATTGGTGACACGTGGCCCAAGCAAGGGCCACCACGTGTCACCTGTGCATTGGATAAAACTTGTGTAGTCGACAGGACTCGACCCCGCAATGTCCGAGCAGGGGTATATCTTTGGGAAGGGCTACTCAACCAGCGCACCACCCATGTGGTTCTTACCACTATACAGTTTTGATATTATTTAAATTTGCAATGTGTTGTGGTTTGGGCACCAACAGGGCTGGGGCTAAGCCCCAGCCCCCATTCATATACGTATACTATATGACCTACCCACGCGCGTAATTCAAATGGAGCCCACAACACATATGACTGGTGGTCCATACATTGAGCAGGATTTTAATTACCAATGGTTTTAATCCACGCACCGACACTTGTTGGTTGCTCATTTGATTGGAGTTTAGCCCTTTTCTATGCGCAGTCATATGGTAAGCCACACGCCCAACAGTTAGGCGGTTAGGGGCTAGACTCCCTAATCGTCCTATAGCTTGCACAATTTTTGGTTATGCACTCGGTACTAGGTTTTAGCACAGAAATGAGCACATGTGCTAGGTTGGACACACAGAGGTGCAATTTGGCGATCAAGAGACAGCAAGTTTGAAGGGGACTTCCAGGAAGCCTATCTTCTTCAATTTTTGGCCAAATCAGGTGCCGAAAATGCCCAGCTAGGGGTTTTTGGACGTTCTGAAGCCATCGGAGCCATCTATTTGGAATTTTGAGCATTATAAAGCACATATTTTATCACTTTGAACAAATAATATAAAAGATCCATTAGAATATGGACCAGGAGATGTAGCCCAAGAGAGGGGTGAACTCCTTTATCATTTGTTGTGCTATGTGTTTAGTGTTCACTGTTATTTGTTGCTTATTATCAGCATATTGAATGTGTAATTTCTATAAAAAATTGTGTTTTCAAAATTTATCCATTTGCAAAAGAACACTTGAATTAAAACTTGCAAATATTTTCATGAATACAAGCCTTTATCATTTTCAGATCAGGAAAGGTACTACCTGATTAGTGTTTACCACTTTCAAAGGTACAACTTCGGACCATATGGTAAAATAATCCATTGATGTAATGATAAATCTATGCTTCTATCAAGAAGCAGGGTTAATTGGCCCTATGATGTCGAGACCCCACTGTTGAAAAGGCGAATCCACTGAAACATGCTGCAAAGGAAATCTTGCCTTTTTCACTTGTCCAGCAGCCTTTTGGCGGATTATGCATTTACGACATAATGCATGGGCATATTTAAATAACATGGGCCAATAGTACCTAGCTCTTAATACTTTGTGAGCAGTGGTGTTTCCACTGAAGTGTCCACCATCCTCACCTACATGAAGTTCAGATAGCACTTTTCTTGCTTCATTTTTTTCCAAACAATGCATAAGAACACCATCAAAATTCTTTCGAAACAATAAATCATTTATTAGCTGGAAAGATGTAGATTTTAATCTGAGGGATCTTCTATTTTTAGGATCGACATGATAAGGAGCATATCTGTGTGTTAAATAAAATTTAATATCATCATACCAAGAACTAGCAAAAACTTGTGTACAGCTGACCTATGTCTCATTGTGTTGATTTACAGTTGAGATGTTAATTTGACTTTCTTGTTCTTCAACTGAATCAGCCACTAGTTTACATAGGCCCTGACCTCTAACAATTTGTGCAAGAGTTATTTCGAGTTCGTATTCTTGTAACGATGTCATCCAATTTTCCTATTTTTATCCCAGCTCTTTTTGTACTAATAAGTTTCTTACGGTAGGGTCAGGAATGATGACTTTAGTTCTGGATTTCAACAGATATGACCGGAAGTGTTTCACTGCTTTGAAAATAGCATACGCTTGTTGATCTACAGCTGGGTAATTTAGTTCAACCCCTTTAAAATATGAGCTCATGAAGGCAATAGGAATTTCATTTCTTTCAACATTTTTCTATGTTAACACAGTAGCGTAAGATTGGTCGGAGGCGAAAGTATAAAGAGTGAAATCTTGCGAGAAATCAGGACTCATCAAGGAAGGGGCTTCCACTATGGAATTTTTTATGGAATCAAAGGCTTGACCTTCCTGTGGTCCCCAACAATACTGAACATCCTTTTTAATTAAATTTTGTAAACGTCTTACCATTTCTAAAAAACTTGGGACAAATCTTTTGACAAAATTAATCTTGCCTAAAAGGGATTGCATGGATTTTTTAGAGGAGAGGGGGGGGGGGAGTTTGGCAATGGATTGATTTCTTTCGGGATTGATGATCATTCCGTCACTAGACACTATGATCCCAAGCAATTTTCCTTGTTGCACCGCAAATACTGACTTCTTAGAGTTGAGAGATATGCCATACTTGCGGCATCATTCTAGAACAGTTCTAAGGTGAGACAAGTGATCTTTCTTGTTTTTGGAGAAAATGGTAACGTCATCAAGATAGACCACTACTAATTGATTTATGAGGCCACAAAAAGAAATTTCCATTTCTCTCTGGAAAGTGGCCCCGACATTTATGATTCCAAAAGGCATCTTCCTGTAGGCATAAGTGCCCCATGGGGTACGAAAAGTGGTTTTTAACTAGTCTACTAGAGACATGAGGACCTGGTTGTATCCCAAAAAACCATCTCATAGTGACAGTATTTCAGAACCATATACTTGCTGAAGAATTTGCTCCATTGGAGGAACGGGATAGTTGTCTTTATCAGACGCTCCATTCAAGTTACGAAAAATCGACACAAAGACAAATTTCACCGCTTTTCTTCCTTACATGAACTAGATTAGACACCCATTGTGTGTGTCTCACTGAAAAAATTATCTTTTCATTTAGTAATTTATTTAGTTCTTTCTTGACAGTCGGTTCTAATTTGGGGTGCATCTTTCTTAATTTCTGTTGAAAAGGATGAGTTTGTGGTTTCATGGGGATGACATGGTGTATTATATTAGGATCGAATGTTTTTAGATCATCGTATGACCAGGAAAAAACGTCCTTGAATTCTTTAAACAATTTTATAAAGGCAGATCGTTCTTGTTTGGAGCATCATGTTCCCAAATTGATATTTTGCGGATTATATTTAGTCCCTATATTTATCGTTTCATAAGTCAAGGAAGAACTATTCATTTTACAATTGACTGGCCCTCTAAATTTATCATGTAAGTCATAAAACTTTTCTAGTCTTACAATGGATCTAGGAATAGATTTTTCCATATTAGACGTCGATTAAGGAGATCTAGGATCTGATATTACTATGAAGTTACGGAGGTCTTCATCATGAGTTCCTTCATCAATAATTGCACCTTGGAAAGTGTCCTCCATATGCAAGAAGTTGATGATCCGCTGGTCATTGTCGAACACTCTCCAATTGGTGATGTTTCCCGGGATCAATGGCCTAAACAATAATTCAATCAAAAATTCATTCGGAGTGAGACCTTCTGCTGGCAAAAGTTTAGAAGTGACATTACCCAATAAATCAACTTCTGAATTACTTATTCTAGGAATGGAATTGATGTTAAAGGCTGAAATTTTTTGTTGCAAACTCCATACCTTGGTTTGATAACTTCTAAGATGTGGTGACAAGCAATGTATGGAGTTTCTTACTTGCCTGACCACGATTTTCGAATCACCAAACACCATTAAATTTCTTACGTCCATATCCAAATATTTATTAAGACCTTGTAGGAGTGCTTCGTATTTGGCAGTGTTATTAGTGCATTCGGACTCTAATCGACAGGCAATGAAAGTCTTATTACCTGCAGGGTCGATGAGTACGCATCATGCACCTACTCCTTCTTTAGATTTGGATCCGTTAAAGTAAAATGACCAGATTCAAGCTTCGTCAGCAGTGTTTGACACACTTGGCAGAGCTGATGACTGAGTGCAAGTCATAAGTTCTGATTGTTGCCCGAGATCCGTGAAGGGGTGAATTTCGGTCATGAAGTTACCGAAGAAAGTGTTCATTCCTTGCATTTCGAATGAATTAGTGGATACAGTAAAAGGTTCATTCGTATCATTCAGATCCATCACGGTATTCTTGAGATAGTGTTCACAGTTTATCCTGATTTTATTTGGTTGTCCGTTTTTTGACAACCACAAATGAAACCAGTCTGTGGCAAAGTAACCATGTAGCTGCTTAGACCAGTCCCTGCTTAAAAATAAACCATAGACTTCCGGGATGTCAACAAAAATGATGTCAATAATTTGGTGAACCTTAGGATTAGAAGATAACCTAACCAGAACATTCTTAAGTTTGTCGATTACCTTAACGTTCGTCTGATCGAGCTAAATGATTTTGAGACTAGAAGGTTGAAAGTTTCTGTGTTAATTTTTTGGCAAACAGATAAAGACATCACATTTGATGATGCACCAGAATCCACCATGCAATTATGTACATTTCTATTGAAAATTTCAAAAGTTAATGAGAAAGGCGGGACATTTTTACGAGTGTTAACAACAAAATTCTACTGAATTTTTGTCGCTATCCCTGAAACAATTTTATCTACATTTGATACAGTTTTTTTAGTTAGATCCCTTTTATCCAGAAGTTCAGATGTCGTTTTAGTGGGGATCTTTTTGGCTATTTTAGAACTGATTTCTGTAGTCTTCTTGTTGCTAGGATCATTGTTCTTACTATTTTTTGTGATATTTTGAAGCATTTTCTGCAGAATAAGAGGAAATTTCAAAAGCTCGTAAACAGAAATATTAGCCCTCGATTTTTTTAGATCTTCAATCAAGTCATATTCTAAGACTGGGGCTGCTAAACTTTGTTTTATTTCATCTTGTTTTGATTGTTTTGGAGGCACATTATTGCTCATTTCAGAAGATGGTTTGCTTTATGTTTTGCTTCTTGTGGTGTAAGGGTCGACAGTTTCAAAGTTTGCTTGAAAGATACTGTCAGAAAAGTTTCCGAAGATATTGGGAGATGAGTCATCTTCTTCAGCTACTTCTTCCTCAACTATGTCTTATGAACTTTCAAGAGGAACATAATTATCATATGCTTCAAAAATGGTTTGCAAAGCGTACTGCAAGCTTTCGAAATTGAGACCTTCAGTGGTCTGGTTTGGTCGATTGGGAGGAAAAGGTTTTTTGAAAGGAGGTTTAAAACTTCATTTTCTTGAGGATGCCTCCTCAACTAATCTCTTCAAGTTAATGACTTGATTTGATAGTTTTTGAAAAGCTTTTTGAAAGCTTTTCAGTTCTAAAGTTTCTGGTTGACCTTTGACTTGGGGAGGCCTCGTAAGGATTTCTATTTTCTTTTTAGAAGATGAAGTCGTTTCGGCTTCACTATTGAGATTTCCTTTCAAGCTTAATATATCCTTTTCAATTTGGCTGGCTTCTTCGAAGGCTTCCAACAATGTAGATTTTTTAGACCTTTTAACCCAAATTGCTATATTATTATGTAGAGATTTGGTGTAATATGCAAGAATTAGACTCTCAGCAGGCATTGAATCTGCGGGAATTCGATTCTTTAACGTAAGGAATATTTGCTTAAAATCTTTTACTTTCTCCTTAGGGTTCATTTTTAGGCTAGATATTTCCATAACCAAGACTTCATGGGTTTAATCGTCTCCAAATTTCTCTAAGAAACAGGTTTTGAATTTGTCCCAAGAGACAATGGTCTGGGGCTGTTGGGAGAAATACCATGTGGAGGCATTGCCCTCAAAATTATAAGGAAAGAGTCTGCATACTACATCTTCATGCTCTACTCTTCGGAGTCTAATGGCCAACATAAACTTCTTTATGTGATCTTTGGCAGATTGCTTAGAATCCGGATCAAATTTAGGTAACCATTTCTCTGGGTGCTTTGACAATGGGTGTTGAGGTCCAGGTAAAACCATGGCATCTTGATCAAGCAAGGGTCTGGCGGGATTGTTTTGGTTTTCCATGGGTGTAGGTGGTGTCGAAGGCTGATATGGTTCAAACAAGGAACTGCCTTCGTCAGATGACTCTCCTCCGGAAGAGGATGGAGATAAACCAGGTGGGGAAGGTGGGATACCAGATCCTCCAACTCCAAGAGTAGGGGTTTCGACAGGATCTGTAGTTTTATCTTCCAAAGGATTTAAAATTAGACCAGTGCCTTCAAGTTTTTCTCGGATATCCGAGAAATCCAAAGGTTGATTGAGAGGCCTACCAGGTTGTCTGATATGGGCCAAACCACCGTGTGTCCTTATAAGTGACAAACAAACAATTTCTTGTACGTCGGCCCCTTGAGGAGTTGGTGTTATTGGGTCAACGGGAAACTCAAGATTATCGTTTGAGGTAGTTGTTGTTTCAAAAGTAACGTTGTTTTCTGAGTGACTACGTGTTACTACAGGGGAGCGAGTGTGTGGGGGAGGAATATTATGACTTCCACGTGCCATCAATTGCAATCAGGCCTTCCTTCTAGTGCCATTTGTTGACAGGAAAAAGTGATTGTCCGTCAACTGGAATAACAAGTCTGGTACGAGGTTGTCTAAGTAACCCAAGCCGTTTGGTGTAACTTGTTCTGACAGGTTTAATGGCTCCGTTAGCTAATCTAAAATCCTAAAAAAATTAACTAATGCCAAAAAATATATTAAATATATACATATACCCTGATATAACTATTGTAAATTTGTTTACGTAGAAAAAGAAAAACATAAAAATCTCACTTATGAATAGCATTTACAGATTTGCAAGTTTTACTAGAAACTTACAAAATTAAGGTGAAAATAATTTCTTTTGAGATGCAAATAAAGAAAGAACATTTAAATACTTTTTGTTTTCTTTCTATAAATCTAACGAAAATTGAATTAATTAAACTATGAAACACAGATGTATAGATAGTCAAAGCCGATCTACACTTTATGGTTCCGCTAATATATAAACGACAAAAATTGGAAACAAAGCAGCTAACCCGATATTAGTTTGTCTAATGTGTCTGTGCCTCTGTATGAATCAACAACATCTAGCTACCACACCTATGAGATAAATCTGCAATAGACTTATACTGAAACTGTTTTGAATAAATTCACAGAATGTATTTGCACTCAGGATTTTAGAAACCGAATAGGGAACACACGTTAATTCTGTGATCTTATGATCGTAAATAATTACAATAAGATAAATCTGCGTGTAATACATTCACTTGATTGTTCAACTTAAACATCAAATAGAAATTTTGATATTCAAATTGAAAAGATGATCACAATGTGAATATCTGGAACAATAAATTATGAATGATTATCTGTAACGTGAATATCTTGAAACATAACATATCATTGAGTCTAAATCTACAAGACATATTAATGCATTAGGATTAAATAAAATTAGACATTAATTAAACACCATTAACAAAGGACTAAAGACAAAATGTTGTACGTTGTTCCATTAAGTCTTGGGATATCATTCACCCATCATTGATTCCAAGCCAAGATGCCTCTCATTTACAAAATAGAGAGTATTTAAAGAGTTTTTTGAAATCTAAACTGCATATCTCCTAAGATAGGATCAAATCTCATAAGATCAAAACATTACAAATATGGAGGGCCTACATCCACTCATGATCAAACTATATCTTCAAAAATTTATGAAAGTTTTTTCCTATTTACAAACTAAACAAAAGGAGATACTAATCAACTAGATCGAACATCTTCTATCCCATAAGATCAACATCAAATATACCATATCCTGAAAAACGAAACAGGGACAAGTTAGACAATTTATTAACAACTAATTACTAAATTTTATATAAAAATGACTTGGCTACAGAATCTCTTGATTCTGTAGCCAGTCTTATAATGGTAAAAGAAATCTAAGTTTAACCGATTTGATTTTAAAAAATAACATCACTGTAATAAGAGGGAAAAAACCTGTTTTACCATTTAAACCAATGACTAACATGGATCAAGATAACTCGAAATTGATTATGGCCTTTACACTGTCTGCATTCTTTATCACAATGTTGTATGTCTTCTTAAAACGCTTGGCTTGTCTCTGTTCATTTGATTTGAGTTCACAATTTTCTTTTATGAGTAATTCATTATGGTTGGTGAGAGATTTAATTCTTTCTTATAGAATGGGGATGTCATTATAGTACCGTTCAATCCAATGCAATCAAACCTCTCAATGCATAAAAGGAGCGATCTGTCGATGGAGTGTATAGTTGGGTGTAAGAACATCAACACTACTTGTTGTCAGCCCTTGACCGAACTTAATACCAGTAAACCCCTTGCTATCCTTGAGACACAATGGGAGATTGTTAACATAGTCATATGGCTAATTAGGATCCGACTTATGACAATCTGGATCTTCTTCTATGAGAAAATTCTCAATTTCAGGATCTGAATCCTCATTGATCTCGATTGCATCGATCGAGCTCAAATGAGGCTTAAATCAATTACGCAGAATTCTCGAAATGAGTCGACCATCCCTTTTATTTCAGAACCATAACATTGCTTGCTTCTGTTTCGACTATTTGCGAGGGTTTTTTCTATCGGACTTTACAGTAGTGTTATGGCCAACAATTAATTCATGCTTAGGGGTTTCATTTAACTCAAAACCAAAATCCTGTTGCCCATATAAATATTGATCAAGTATTGCCTCATCATGAGGGTTTTTCCTCAAAAATTCAAGTTCGTTACTTGAGAAATCAAAATTTTTCTCTATCATAGGCTTATCCAACATAGGGGTTTCTATAGGAATCGTTGTAGAAAAAGCTTTTCGGGCTAAGAACCTATCCCAGTCATCACCTAGGGATGTCAAATGATGAACCAATAACATTTTAATTAAGCCATGGTGAAAGAGGCTAGAGTCGAGGCTCTGCTTCTTGTATCTTTTTTACATCTTGTACAGACTCCTTAGTAAATAAAACAGAAAATTCAGATGGAAACCTATAAAGTGCATATGCAACCGCACATGATAAAGAAAAAACATGCCATAACAACCTTCACAAGTTATACACTGTTTAAGAACTGATAAGATACCATGCCATCTAACCTTAAGCAGAGAAACATGAATACCTTTCTCACAACAATCAATCTTTCTGGAGGTCATGAAAAGACTCTAGGGCACTTCGTTGATTTTTGAGTTTTTAAACCACTTCTGACCGGAGGATGGGAGCCCTATGGCTTTGCTGATAAACCCTTCAGTCACCTCCAACTGAATGTCTCCAACTTTCTCCCTAGACCCATCAAATGTTTGGGTGAATTCCTTAGTTGTGAAAAGGTTATACCTGTCGAACCTCTTAATGAAAGTATCCCATCCTTGGGCTTTCAAATCCTCGACCACATCATCATGAGACAACAACTCTTGAGGGCCATTCGGCTCTATTCGGACAACATGAGCCATTAAGAGAATGACCAGGCTATAATAGGGGTGACTCAAGCTAGCTTTGGGTTTATATGGCAAGATCAGGGGAAACAAAACTGAGCGAATAGAATAGAAAGAAACGAAACAAAACCCCTGTGCAATCATAGTATAAACACCAAGGTTTTGGGCATGAAATTCAAGCGCTTCTCGTAATGAAAGCCTTGGGTACAGACCATAACACAGACCCTTGACTCATAATGAAAGGCCTGTCAATTCATTCTGCTAGCCAAAGATCAAGTACATGATAGGATTCTGGTGCATTTAATTTTCATGTCTAGCCATGACTATAGTCGATTTACAAAGGATTCAAATAAATAAGTTTACAATTCAAATGAAAATCAACATAGGTATTATATTGACATTCGATAAACTCAAAAGGAAAATTATTCAAGAATGAATTATGAAGTAGATGTAAGCACAATGATCTTTTAGAAACATGCTTTGAGTAGGGATATAATACAAAACCAAGTTCTCATGTTTGATTCATGCTTTCAGTCATGAATCAAATATGGAACAAAACAAGAAAAGAAAATACAATTATTCACCATCTATTGTAATCCAGTAATAATCCCCAAATGATAACATTTATAGGATGAGGTGAAGGCAGCTACAAGAAGTGTTGTTTTGTTGTTCAAATAACAAAAACATATAGGGCTGCCAACAAACCGACAAACTCTGGTTCAACGCGTAAGAGATGCAATTTACATCCACTGCAAAAAAATTTATATGTTATTTTATCTTAATAGTATTTTATGGAGAGTCCTCTGCAAAAGAATGTAACAACAGATCCAACTGTGGATGTAGCATCCCAACATTGCAAACCCTAGGCAAACAAGAACAAATAGCGAATAATAACCCAGTTAAGAAGCACCAAAAGACCCAACTGTAGCCACAGGACCCGAACCCTGCAAAGTCGAATAAAACAACAATAAACAACACGGAGCAAACAAACAAGCAAGCAACAAACAATCCACCAGGAATGACACAATTCCAATCGCGGTTGCCGAACCCCAAACGTGCAAACTGCAACAACACAAATAGCCAAACAAGAACAACAACAGCCAATTAAGAAATCAGTGGAGATGCAAAAAACAAGCATGAACCAGTGAACCAGAAATGGCGTTGAAACATATAAATAAAAAAACGGAAGAAAATGTATTGTAACAAGCCTGCTAAGTAAACATTCAACGTTGCCAAGCCTGTTAGGTAAACATTTAAGTTTGTCAGAAATGTTCTGTAAACATTTAAGAAAAAAATGCAATGTGATAGGTCTCTGACGTATCCCAAAAAAGTTATTATAATTTATGTAGCAATAGTTCGAACACTATAGAATGTATTCGAAGGCCAAACTTTGGATATGCCAGCATATCAAACATTCTCATAAATTTACCTAGCAGAAAATGCTAAGCCAAACATTCGAACTAATGCTAGCATTAATCCACCTTCGACCAATGCATAAGAAAATATATGATTCAAAAAAACCATATACGATCAAATACTTTGGATATGCCAGCATATATAACATTGGGAATAGCAAGCCAACAATAAGACCTCCATTCCGTTGTCCAATCAGATCATGACAAATATGGTACTTTTTATTATATAATATGAAAATATTTATGATCAAAGGACAAACTAATATGAAATCAATGAATTATCAATCGCTATAGTCCTTCTATGCCTACTGCAGGGACTAATAAAGTCTACACTGACCATACATAAATTTTGGGTATCGCTAATGAAACCTATCATTCCTGATCAAATTACCACAATAACCCAAACTTTTCAGTCAATAAATTATTACAAATTTTTTTTGTATTGTACTTCCGAAACTAATTCAAATTTACATATTAATCTGCGAATAGAATCGAATGGCTGAGTTTTCAAATTCTTGAGAACCATTCGGTCGAATTTGGTAACTATGGAACTTGAAAGCTCTGAGGACAGAAAGTTTGGACGATGCTTTGAAATTCGTTTTTGTTGAGATGAACCGAGCATATAGTCTGGATGTCATTCAAAGTCTGTGCAAGAAACAAATTTGTGAGATATTGATCCCCATCTCTCAGCTTTTTGAGAATTCGGTTTTTCCTGGGTGAATTTGGCAACTATGGAATTTGAAAGTGTTGAGATCAAAGATTTAGATTTTTTTTATTGGCAACTTAAACGTTTTACTTTTTGAGTTTTGGATTTTTTTAGGTTTTAGTTAAATGTTTTATTTTTTGAATTTTTTTGGTAGGAATGTAAATTTAGACAAAATCTTTATTTTCTGTTGTTTAAATTGCATTTTTAAATGCATAAATAGATTCAATGTGATGAAAAACTTCAAAAACAAAAAAATTATACAAACTTAATCACTAGAATTTTACTAATACTCACTAAATCAATAGAGAGTCCGTAGTCCCTATTGCATATGCTATTAACGGCTGGAAAGATAGGAATGCTCGTGCAGTATTAAAACTCTTTTCTGATTATATATATTTGAGTCTTTGTGGTTGTGTTTTTCATGTCCCTGCTGGGACATATAGTTTCGGCTCTGCTCGACTGTATTACTCTCTACCATACTGCCCAAATTTTTTGGCTGACATATAGTTTGGTTTTAGATAGCAGGGAATATAGCGATAGCTTCACCGGGTGGCAAAGTTTGATTTGATCAAATAATCTTTTTTCCTGGGACGTGATATTCGTTTAAAAAAAAATAATAATACAATTAACTACAATAAATTAAAAGAACATAAAAAAATTACAGGGTAGCCATTTGCATCAAATTTTATTTTAAAATCTGACGTTTTAGAGAGAGAGGAGCAAGATTAACAGCAAATAGGCGTGCGTTAGAAAACATTTTTCACATAGAACATTAAGAAAATCATCTCCTGGAAAAATTTGCTTGCAAAATAGTATTAGATAAGGTTTTCCGCATTTTTAAAGCATGGCTCTTAAGAAACCCAAGATATCTTAGAAACCCAATTGTTTAGGAAAACTGCTAAAGTAATACGTAACCTATTCTTTCAAAAGTTTTCTGATGACTTAGAAGATATTCTAGCACGGGAATGTGGATTGGCATAGAGTATATTCTCAAAAATATTTCATTTCCATGCCCAATATTATTACCCAACTAAGAGGGTTGTGAAATCCAAAAATAACAAGATGGGCTACAGAGAAGCAAGTCCCTGCTTTTAGGGCAGCTGTGTGATTGTTTGTAGCAAGATAACAATAGCATACCAAGTTATTCTGGGATGTTTGGACACATTAGTTATCAGTGGTTAGTTATTAGTTTCATTGGTTAGCGTAAGATAACTACCTGTTGTTATCTTGTGATAACAATTATAAACCAAACACTGTAGCATACTTTCACTCTAAGATAACAATTACAAACCAAACACCGTAGCATACTTTCAATTTCGCTTGGATAATGAACCCATCACCAAGTAATTCTGGGGCTTTCTAGAAAAGTTCCTAAGTTCCTTCTAATATTGCGGCTATAAATTCAACCTATCTTCCAGACTCGACAGCCTCCACAAGAGTTGAAAGTATGGAACACTCAAGGTAGAAGAGGTAGAAAAGTCCTCTGGCTCCTTGGACTTTGTTACCTTCATTGATGATCATTCTCGTGGGACATGGGTGTTTATTTCAAAAAGGAAGAGTGATGTGTTTTAAACTTTTCGATTCTTTCATCATATGGTAAAGTACCTAGTTGACGGTTATGTTGAAAGATATAAAGCAAAACTTCTTGCTACAAGATAAACAGAAGAGCAAGGTATAGACTATTTTGATACGTTTGCGCCCGTAGATGTGTCCTTTCCATTGCATCAATAAAGGGGTTGCCCCTGACTTTTTGTCAAAAATGCCTTTCTCTACACAAGAAGAAGTGTATCAACAAGGAAACATTCGAAAGAAGTAAGCATAACTCGATCTGTTCTCAAGTCAGAACCTAGTCAGAGCTTCTTCCCACCTTCGAAGGAATAAATAGGTGAGATAGAAGCGAGAAGACTAGCTCAACCCATAATTGAATGAATGTGGAGTCTCGGCATTTCAGTACCTCTTTCCTCTCAATGGTTTTTCCCAAGAACTAAGGTAGAACGCTCAAAGGTATGTGTCTTTGTCTCAAGTGAGGCATCTGGTATCTAAAAGTGAATTTGGTGGGTCTACCTATAGGGTATGAATTTGAATCTATGCTTGGAAACCTCCTCTTCTCAATTGGCAAGATTCCTTAATGTTTTCAATGTTTCTGGGAGGATTTTTAAATAATAATAAGATAAGTGATCCAGATGTAGTACTTTATGAGTACTTGTTCAGATAATTTGTTCGGAGATTGATAAGTTGGTTTAATAAAATGATGTGCTCTGTTAATAATCATTTTGTTTAGTTGTTTTTTTAAAGATGTCTAAATTAAGTGAAAAGCACCTCCTCTTCCCTGTGGTGGGGTAATGATCTCGAGGTGTCGAGATTGCAAGAAGTTTGATTTTATTTGAGAATGGATGGTATGGAAATAAAATCTGTGCTTAATATACTCCGGCCAGCTTAAAGCCTTTAAAAACATTGGAGTTTGTGTTTTTAAATATACGTCTGACCGCCGATGCCAAGTTTGTTCCATGCAACATCCCCACCAACACTAGTAGAATAAAATTGCCATGCTACGCTTACCCAAACCTATCACCTCACCATATTCTTTGCTTTCTTAGAAGCCAAGATCAGCCCAAAGAAAATTGATCTTATTTTTATGATCTGGACTAGCTTTCTGCATTTATTCATTCCAGAATGGATTTTGAAACGAGAGTAGGTTTGTTGTACTAGCTAGAAGATAGAGCGTCTCTTGGTTTCAAGATTCTAGTAATGACAATGGTTTCTACACTTCACTTCATCTGCGGTAACTTAGGCTTGTTGGACGTCACCTGCTAGCCATCATCAACTTGCATGGCCTGATTGAGAGTACACCCACTTAAGTTATCTGCATTATTTGGACCTCGGGAGAGACCAAAGGAGACGTATAATTTCTAGGGATGATTTGGACCTCAAGAGAGACCAAATGGCCTCCTTGGTAGCCTTACACCAAGGATTCTCAACGCGGATTCAAAGAAACCAAAAGCCACTCGTTGCAAGTCGCTAAATATTACTTAGTGCCATGCCAGTTTTCTTTGATAATACTGATAAAATATTGGCAATGCATCATATTTCATAATCTCGTGGATTCTGCAGCAGTCGTGCCATACACTTATTTAATGCATATAGACATGTGCGATCAGAGTTGCTAGCACGTTCCCTCGTGTCTTCTTTTTCCCTGGCTATACAGTCTCAGATTTTATCGACATTCTTTAAGGGCACACGTTATGTGAGACCATTTTAAGATGTATATATACATTTCTATCATCCTATGACTTAAACATTGCTTGTAGTTTTCTCTGCTCTCTGTTTGGATTTGTGTCTATGTTTGGCTGTGTGAACAGGAGTGAAAAATGGCAAAGGGAAGAAGCGGTGCAGGCATTCCTTTTGCGGTGGCTCTACTATTTGTGTTCGGCATTCAATGCAATTATGTTGAAGGGTGTGTGTACACAGTTGGTGGCATACAGGGATGGGGAACCTTCTCTTACTCAAAGTGGCTCTCCACGGCTCGTTTCAGGGCTGAAGACATGTTGGGTAAGTGCTTTAAGGGTTAATCTGTTTTTGTAGGGTTTTTATGGATTTGATTTCAATTCTAAGGAATTTCATGGCTTGGATTTTCCTGCGTCAAAGGCATTGAAATTGAAATGGATTCATGTAGTCTTCAAATATGCACGTTCAGTTCACACTGTCATGCCAGTGAACGTCAACGACTTCAAAATATGTCGGTCAATAGGAAAGGTGCTTGGCACAGGAAATGACAGGGTTGTATTGAAGAGGGGTTGGAACTATTTCATATGCGGCATGTCCGCCACTATCTTGCAGGCATGAAGCTCACAGTGAAAGCATTTTAGTTGATGTTAAAGGAAAAGGTAATGTTCTATTCTATGTTGCCTCAGGTAGAGTATCTTCGAGATGGAGGGCCTGCAAGATATTTAATGTTGGAGAAGGAATTGTAAGTCATTCAAATATTTCTTTATTTCCTGTTAATTCTATTCCAGAAAACCTTGACTATATAAGGAGACAATGAATGTAAGAATATTTTAGTAATTTACCATATAGCTAGTAGAATGTATGTTGATTCAGATAGCAGAATTATCAAATTGAATGGATGAAGGAGGGATTCCCTTTCTGTTGAAGCTAACACACATGTGTTAGTAAGTCTGGGAGAAGATCCTAGAGGATACACCAGCAACTCCATGTGTGAGCAAGTTTGGGAGAAATCTTGGAGGAGACACCAGCAATTCCGAGGGAAATAACCTGTGAGGAAAAACAAGCATGTTAGTGCAGACCGGGTATGGACCAGTGACAATAGAGGCCTAGGTAACAAACAACGAACAAAATTACAAACATAAGGTGTTTTTCTAAGGATTCTAAGGATGGAGAAGCAACACGTTTTCATGGTGGTGTTGGCTTGCATGTTGGTGTAGGTGGCAACAACTGCAGATCAAGGCAAGGCAGATCACCAAGCGCTATGAAATATGTATTACAACAAACATTTAATGTAAAGAAGTAATGCTAGCCTCAATACTAGCATTACTTTGTTGGAAAAAAACACTACCTAAATGTGTGCGTGAAAAATAAAGATAGACTAAGATATTGTCTAACTTTGCCTCGGGAAAAGGCCAAATAAGAGTGAAAACTCAAAACTTAGGATAAAGTGAATGAAATTTCAACTTAAAGCGTATAAATTATATGAAACTTTGGGTTAAAACAGTGAGAGGCCATTGGTTTTATTGTCAAATTAATAGGTAGACTAAAAATCGACTACTAATAGTCTCCAGCTCGAAGGGCAGGGACTAATAAGTACATATTATTTCATGTTTCAAGATTTTTTATATAAGAAATATTGCTATTACCTCATAACAAAGAGAAGTCAACTCACTGGAATTAGAAAAAAACACAGTTTCTTATTGAAATTGATACCAGCTTGTGCATTTTTGCTATAATGAAAATTTCCATTAAGTTCTTCAATATTTAAAGAATTAGTAAGGAAAATCGTAACAATGATTTGTTTGATTTGGGGAATGAAAGTGACATTTTAGTGGATGAAATAATTTTAGAGTTCATCTTTAAGATTACTGAGTCTACTAAGTATAAATTTGCTAAGTTTTTATTTGATAACATTCATGAACAAGTTAGAATGAAAATTTCCATTAAGTTCTTCAATATTTAAAGAATTAGTAAGGAAAATCATAAAAATGATTTGTTTGATTTGGAGCATGACAACGACATTTTAGTGGATGAAATAATTTTAGGGTTCATGTTTAAGATTACTAAGTCTACTAAGTATAAATTTGCTAAGTTTTTATTTGATAACATTCATGAACAACTGGTTCATTTTTGGCATTTTAGTGGATGAATTAATTTTAGGGTTCATCTTTAAGATTACTAAGTTTACTAAGTATAAATTTGCTAAGTTTTTATTTGATAACATTCATGAACAACTGGTTCATTTTTAATAGTGAAGATGTTTCATATACCAATCATATTTAGTATATTTTATGATATATCACCATTCCATGCATTTTGAACATTTGACATTAAATACAATTGATTTACATAAAAGGTCATAGTTGATGTTTGAATGGACTCATGTAGTAAGAGATTGTGGCCAAAGAGATGGTTTCAAAACATTTGTAGATAAATTTGTGGTCATAGCCTATACTTTGATACATCATGAATATCCCCAAGGATGTTTCCTGAAGGCATAAAGCTAATCCTACAACTAAAATATGGAGATTAGTACACTTTTGAAAAGTATACTCTTAAGAATTTATGGCTCATAATTAAAACCTTACAAACTCTTAGTTTTCCTCATTCCAAGGATTTTTTCCTTAGAGTATATTAGAGAAAGGTTGAATTCAAATCATATTCTCTTTGTATCAAATAATAAAAAATCTTGTTTTGCATTGTCAGTTGAAGTTTTCTCTTTTATAGTGAAAACTAAAGAAGTATTTAAAATTGTTGAAAATATGTTGAAAGATTTTCATTTTGAAGAGGATAAGTTATGACAATATTATCCATGCCATTTAATTTCTAACATGAGAATTGTAGTTGGTTATGCACCATATATTCATCATGAAAATGCAAGAACAAAAATAAAAAGAGAGTCAAATATTGTAGGAATAGAAGTTCAACAAATATTGCAGGGTCAAATATTAACACAGAAGGAGAATGTGAAAAAAGAAACAACTAGAACAAGTTTTGCATCTAGTTCAATTATCAAAATTGAGATTATCATCCAAATAAAGTAATGGATATGGTAATGGAGACTCTAGAGAAATCAGATTTCCAATGAAAAATGTTAGATATGGATGATATATTGGAGGAAGACATTTTAGAACCCCTAACAAAAAATATGAGAATAGGTTCAAATTCTAAATCTAAAGAAGAATCAAATAAGATGTAGCATTTGGGTAAATACTTTCTTGAAAGATCGATAGTTTCAATAACAGGAGCAATGATCCCTGACACAAAACGACAAGAAGAGTAATTCTAGGAGGTGAAGTTTCAAAATAAGCCTTAGTCTAAGAGAAAAGGTTGATATTTTTATAGAGGTGAATTTAAAGAAGAAAATGATCAAGCAAACTAAAGAAAACTTACTTTCTCAAACAATCATGAAGGACTAACTGCATCTAGGTTATTTTCATCAATTGATTACGAAAAAATAATTGAATTGGAAAAAAACACTTTTCTATAAGCAAATTTAGCTCTTAAAGCTACAATGCTAGAGGTTGAGTACTTACCATTGAGGTAGTATTGTTAATGGGCAGGGACACTCAAGAAGAGTGTTATGGAAAGGTATGTTTATAAGGGATCAAATGTTATGGATGAAAATTATTAAGTTATGATGTATATTTGATTCTAGATTCAATGATAAAGAGTAAAGGGATCCAAAAAGTTAATGTAGTGATAAAAGGGAAAGAAGGCTTATAGGACATTCATTGTAATTAGTAAGTGTGAATTAGATTGCATTGGACAATATAGAGAATGATTTTGTCATTGTAGTTGAAAATATATGAAGAAAAATAATGGTGACAAGTATGAAGAGTCATAGGAGAACTTGATTAGTGGAACTTGATTAGTAATGGTATAGAGGATAGCTACATGAAGAAAAATATTATGAGGATCATGGACATTACATCTGGTTA
>JZKD02S0955196.1:0-13752 GCA_000966675.3 Picea glauca | reverse complement strand
TATTTATAAAAAATATGAGAATGCATTTGTGTGGGGTTGATTAAGCTCAATCAAATATAGTTGGAATTTCAAATTTCTCTCTTATTCATGTAATGTGCATGGCATGGCATAGGAATACACATGAAAGGACATTAGTAAGACATTGTTGAGTATTATTGTTTGCAATAATGGCATTGTAAAAGTACAATGCACATATAATAGACCAAGGCATTAATGTCCCAATAGTTGAATAGATTGACTCGGTTTTGATTAATCAGGTTATTGTATTAATTTGTTGAAATTCTAAACAAACACAATAAATGGGTGTGGGAATAACAACAATATGACATTTTATGAATCACAACATCTATATTATCATTACAACATTAATATACATAGTTCTTAAGGAAACAAAAACAAATTGTAAATAAGAAATCTATAACTTTAGATATACAAAATAAATATAAACACTAAAAGATACATTTTGATCTCAACAAGTAATAAATTTTGACTATACATGTAGGGAGCTCGTGACTGGTAAAAATTTTAGGCAAGAAAAAATAAATTGTGGTTTAGAGGGAACAAGAGAATCATATGATACTATCAACCCCTTGTTTGTGGGGACAAGGGACCCCCTCCACGCGTCAATTTGACTGCTAAAGTCTACGAAGGTGTATATACTCTACCCCCCTATGGATTTGAACCTATGACCTCTTAGGAGAAAACACATGTTCTTAACCATTAGGCCCACTCAAGTTATACAAACTATAAGATGATCCTACAAACTATAGATACCCCTACCTCACCACAACTCAATAGTAACAAAAAAAAGCTATTTTAGTGTTATTCTTGCAATGAACATTAAAAAAGATGGTTGTAGCAAGATGTTCATATGAAAATAAAGGGGACTAAATTTTGCAAAGGAAATATTATGACACGGTGGAGTACAAAACAAAACCTTAAATAAGTAAAATATGCTCTAAAATAAGAATCCCCGCATGCTTAACAAGGCTAAATGATTTACAAGTACCCTTAAATATAGATCTGCATATCGGATCATTGTTAGCTAACCAGGGAGGAAACCTGTTAGTTACCTAACAAATCAAATCAAAGACTTGGGTTTTCAACAAATCTATTTACTTAATAATGCATAACATTATCATAGGAAACTAGACAAATGCAAACTACATTAATTGATTGTATAATAAAATATCAATAACATATACCTTGATATCAAATTTCCTTCTTATAGATTAGAGATTGATAAGTAGTCTCTAGACACTGCATATTTATTTTGGCTAACTGATATACTTAATATAAAACACAAAAACAATGCCTAACTAAATATATCAAATGCAATTGAACTTAAATTTCACAATCTACCGCCCAAGTTGTCGATTCTACCAGTACAAAAAAAAATAAAAAATCACAATCTAAATAATTATTCATTGAATGAGTAAGATTATTTGTAGATACTTGAAGAAACAAGTTATGTTGGTTGTGTTAGCTCCACAGAATAACTAACAAAATAACTAACCCACCACTTGCTTCCTATTCTTTAACAGAAAAATATAAACTAACGTCCTAACAAATATTAAAGCAAGATCTAATGTAATGGCAATAACTTGTGTTTCTTACAACAAGAGAGAATCCAAATCTCCACATGAAATCTTTAACATTTCGATTTACGATCTCCAAAATCCTCACATTTTAAGATGCAAATTCCATATAAAAAGTGTTAGGTCCGGTTTGCCAATTTTAAGGGAGAGTATTAATTCTACACCTTGAAACTCAAATAGAATTAACATTTGTACGTTTTCTTTTTCATTATTTCTTTTCCACGAGAAAAACCAAGCTTCTTAAAAGTTTCCGAGGGCTTTTCAACTAGTTTAGACCTCCTCAAACATACACTTACCAAATATATTATTATGTATTTTAGGGGTATTCAAGATAATTAAAGTTTCCTTAAGAGACAACTGAACCTCACCATCTAACTTATCAACACAATCACGAGAAGGGGTAATGAGCTTAAGACAAATTTCTAAAACTCCTACAAAATTTACATAAATGATAGGCATCTATTTAAACCCTCGATTCTAACTAGTCTACAAAATTTAACCTCAGATCCTATGGAAACCCTAATTCATCAAGCATATGATCTTTAAAGAAATCCACAAATTGAACACAAACAATCATTGACTCTATCATCTTATCTCACTTTTATCTTCTTCATCTTTCAAAAAATTTCCTATTCCCTTCAGGGTTTTAGGAAAAAGAACCATAGATAAGGTATAATGCTTGAATCTATGCCCAATGAAGTACATTCTCCTATGTCATGGAAACAATAACAATATCATGTTGTAAGGTCTATATTTAATACAACTTTCTACTCATACTCTAAATGAAAGGGCTAAAACTCATATTACATTTCCTGCTCGGAATTTAAATATATTAGAGTATTTTCAAACCTTAATAATTTAAATATATTAGAGTATTTTCAAACCTTAATAATCATCTATGGATGTAATCAAACTTACTTTTAGTTAATCATCCAATTCCCATTTATTAATTGTATATGATGAATGCTAAATTTTTTTTCCAATAAAAATATGTCTTATGAAATGATATATTTTTCTTTTAAAGAGTTTGTGAAAATATTTAGGAGGGAAGCAAATTCCCCTTAAATAACAACTAATTTTCATAAGCATCCAACAACTCAAAGCAAAATTTGTGTAGTCTAAGTTTTGACTCATATTTAATAGCACATCAACTAACTAAGGGTGAGGCATATGTTGAGAAATAAGACTCACACTAAAACTACCAGGAAAGAGAATACATGATTAAAAAAAAAAATCAATGATAAACACACACAGTGCACAAAGATTTTACCCTGGAAACTTTTAATCGGGAAAACCAACATTCCTTGAGTGTCTCTTGTTCTCTTATTGTCTTATTTATTTATAGAATAAATAGTTACATGACTAACCTTTGTCTACACCTAAGACACAATCATCCTCCTACTCTATTTCTTTACACAAGAACAAATCTGCAGCCAATTTAGCTTACATCTACATGACCAAGCTACTACTAGAAACATGAACATCAAAGTATTACAATTACAACATGCCATAGTTATAGGCTTTACTGCACGCAAAACCCTAAATCATGACGCCCAAAAAACTATTACAAATATTCCATGTAGATGATTGGCTGCAATCCTGCGAATCTTTGGATTTTGTTACAGTCAAATACTAGTCGACCTCCAGTCGGTCTCCAAATGGTTGCCACTCGACCTCCTGATGGTTGAAATTTCGACTTTCCGGTTGGCCACTTCGACATTTGACTTAACCATCGACTTGACTTGCACCTTGACTAGCGAGTAGGTTGATTTTTCTTTCACTGCAAAGAATATAACAACCCAACATTCTCCCACTTGTTGTCTTCTTTGTTGATACAAAAGAACCTGAAATTATTTTCACTAACCCAAGGCAACAATTTCCATTGCCTCTCTACACCGAGAGAACTTCACAACACTCACAAACTTCGTCAAAGAGTTTGTTATGTTTTCCAAAGTGTTTACCTACTCCAACAACACCTTCTTGTTTTCGACCATGTCTCTCATGAAATGGTATTGTACATCAATATGCTTCCCATTTCTCTCAACATTTTTCCCCTTCCCTTTTAAAATTAAATTAAATCTCCAATACGCCATCATTCATTTATTTCACACAGAGGTAGTTTCAAATTTTTAAACTGAAGAATCATCTTTGCAAGGTAGCCATGAGTGCAATCAAATAAGAGTGTCTTTCATCACTGTTCACATGGTGTGGTCCCACCTATTTAGTTTATTATTAAGTATACATAAGTAATAAGGCATTGCAACCCATTTGCAGACAGGGATTCCATTTTGCGATTTTGGGCGTCAACAGTATGTTAATGGCTTATGCTAATTTATATGCTAATATTATATATCATCACCACATGCTTGTGTATCTTGGTTGTTGAGGAAAAGTTGCAGGTATAAATCTTTGGGTTGTGTGCTCAACGATGGTCTTCTTCAAACCTCCGGACGAGGTAGGCTTCTAGCCTTTTCTTGTTAGCATTTCATTTATATAGCATATTTGAGATTAGAGTTGATTTCTGGGTGTTGTTTTGTCTGTTGTGGTTTTCCCCTAGCCATAGAGAGATTTTCCTCGTAACTGAATTGGAGACTCCACTGGGGATATCTCCTTTTTGGGTATTGGGTCTCTTTTCTTCATGATTTTCTCTTTGTTTTCCTGAGTTTCTATGTCGCTTGTTGCTTGATAGCATGTTGCCTTGCATTTGAGTTTCTTGGCTTAACCCTTGCCCTGGCAGTATCGTTTTTGGCATACGCAGGTTTTACCTTGACATTCATGTACATACGTGAGTTGTATGTCTTTAAGGTGCATATATACGTATTTGTTTCCAAAGAAGTCATGTACATAATCTCTTAAGTCTTTTTGGCTGAGTTTGGTGTTTGTTGGGTGAGTTTTACTAGTTGTTGAGATTTCTTGGATCCCTATTTTGACTGTTAAGTGCCTACATAGTGATAGGAAGCCTTTTCATTGTTGAATTTTTGGGCGTGTTATCTCCATTTTGTGGATAACTAAGGAGATGATGTCTCAAGGCCCTCAGGTTGTAGATATGCAGTGTCGAGAGACTATATGTCCAACAATATGCTTTGCACATATGGAAATCTCACTCACTACCACAAAAATTATGGAAATCCCACTCACTACCAGGGCAATGACCTTCGACCTCTCCTTGCACTAAAGAAAATATAAACAAAGAAAGATAAAAGGAAAATAGTGGGCTTGGAAAAAGTGCACTGCGGACAAAGGTACCACACACCCTCTACAAATGCACCCATGAATGAGACACTATGACCCCTTGTATGTCATGAGCCTTATGCCCATTGAGTCTTGACCCCATCCACCTCATACATCTTACATGGCTTAGAGAGGGACCTCTTGGAGGCTCTCCTTGACCTAGGGAAAGATCTACCCAATAGGACACCTCTTCAACCCTCTGATACTTAAATATTGACAAGTAACATAGTGTCTTTGAGTTGTTGATTGTTTGATATGGTAATATTTGATGCACATGATTAGATGGATTGTTTATTGATTGGATTCACTTATCATGATGTTATGACTTGAGATCCTTGGAGGGCGTGTCCATTTTCTTTTCAGGACCTAGCTGGTGGAAAGTTTTGGGAGAACAAGCCTAGCTTGGGCTTCCATGGGGCTACAAAACCACAAGTTAGATGCCAGGGGCCTGCATGCCAGATGAGAGAGAAATGACTTGGATGACCTTGATGATGACTTGGATGACCTATCCCACCCATTACATGCTAAACGATTTTCCCAGGAAGGGNTATTTATAAAAAATATGAGAATGCATTTGTGTGGGGTTGATTAAGCTCAATCAAATATAGTTGGAATTTCAAATTTCTCTCTTATTCATGTAATGTGCATGGCATGGCATAGGAATACACATGAAAGGACATTAGTAAGACATTGTTGAGTATTATTGTTTGCAATAATGGCATTGTAAAAGTACAATGCACATATAATAGACCAAGGCATTAATGTCCCAATAGTTGAATAGATTGACTCGGTTTTGATTAATCAGGTTATTGTATTAATTTGTTGAAATTCTAAACAAACACAATAAATGGGTGTGGGAATAACAACAATATGACATTTTATGAATCACAACATCTATATTATCATTACAACATTAATATACATAGTTCTTAAGGAAACAAAAACAAATTGTAAATAAGAAATCTATAACTTTAGATATACAAAATAAATATAAACACTAAAAGATACATTTTGATCTCAACAAGTAATAAATTTTGACTATACATGTAGGGAGCTCGTGACTGGTAAAAATTTTAGGCAAGAAAAAATAAATTGTGGTTTAGAGGGAACAAGAGAATCATATGATACTATCAACCCCTTGTTTGTGGGGACAAGGGACCCCCTCCACGCGTCAATTTGACTGCTAAAGTCTACGAAGGTGTATATACTCTACCCCCCTATGGATTTGAACCTATGACCTCTTAGGAGAAAACACATGTTCTTAACCATTAGGCCCACTCAAGTTATACAAACTATAAGATGATCCTACAAACTATAGATACCCCTACCTCACCACAACTCAATAGTAACAAAAAAAAGCTATTTTAGTGTTATTCTTGCAATGAACATTAAAAAAGATGGTTGTAGCAAGATGTTCATATGAAAATAAAGGGGACTAAATTTTGCAAAGGAAATATTATGACACGGTGGAGTACAAAACAAAACCTTAAATAAGTAAAATATGCTCTAAAATAAGAATCCCCGCATGCTTAACAAGGCTAAATGATTTACAAGTACCCTTAAATATAGATCTGCATATCGGATCATTGTTAGCTAACCAGGGAGGAAACCTGTTAGTTACCTAACAAATCAAATCAAAGACTTGGGTTTTCAACAAATCTATTTACTTAATAATGCATAACATTATCATAGGAAACTAGACAAATGCAAACTACATTAATTGATTGTATAATAAAATATCAATAACATATACCTTGATATCAAATTTCCTTCTTATAGATTAGAGATTGATAAGTAGTCTCTAGACACTGCATATTTATTTTGGCTAACTGATATACTTAATATAAAACACAAAAACAATGCCTAACTAAATATATCAAATGCAATTGAACTTAAATTTCACAATCTACCGCCCAAGTTGTCGATTCTGCCAGTACAAAAAAAATAAAAAATCACAATCTAAATAATTATTCATTGAATGAGTAAGATTATTTGTAGATACTTGAAGAGACAAGTTATGTTGGTTGTGTTAGCTCCACAGAAGAACTAACAAAATAACTAACCCACCACTTGCTTCCTATTCTTTAACAGAAAAATATAAACTAACGTCCTAACAAATATTAAAGCAAGATCTAATGTAATGGCAATAACTTGTATTTCTTACAACAAGAGAGAATCCAAATCTCCACATGAAATCTTTAACATTTCGATTTACGATCTCCAAAATCCTCACATTTCAAGATGCAAATTCCATATAAAAAGTGTTAGGTCCGGTTTGCCAATTTTAAGGGAGAGTATTAATTCTACACCTTGAAACTCAAATAGAATTAACATTTGTACGTTTTCTTTTTCATTATTTCTTTTCCACGAGAAAAACCAAGCTTCTTAAAAGTTTCCGAGGGCTTTTCAACTAGTTTAGACCTCCTCAAACATACACTTACCAAATATATTATTATGTATTTTAGGGGTATTCAAGATAATTAAAGTTTCCTTAAGAGACAACTGAACCTCACCATCTAACTTATCAACACAATCACGAGAAGGGGTAATGAGCTTAAGACAAATTTCTAAAACTCCTACAAAATTTACATAAATGATAGGCATCTATTTAAACCCTCGATTCTAACTAGTCTACAAAATTTAACCTCAGATCCTATGGAAACCCTAATTCATCAAGCATATGATCTTTAAAGAAATCCACAAATTGAACACAAACAATCATTGACTCTATCATCTTATCTCACTTTTATCTTCTTCATCTTTCAAAAAATTTCCTATTCCCTTCAGGGTTTTAGGAAAAAGAACCATAGATAAGGTATAATGCTTGAATCTATGCCCAATGAAGTACATTCTCCTATGTCATGGAAACAATAACAATATCATGTTGTAAGGTCTATATTTAATACAACTTTCTACTCATACTCTAAATGAAAGGGCTAAAACTCATATTACATTTCCTGCTCGGAATTTAAATATATTAGAGTATTTTCAAACCTTAATAATTTAAATATATTAGAGTATTTTCAAACCTTAATAATCATCTATGGATGTAATCAAACTTACTTTTAGTTAATCATCCAATTCCCATTTATTAATTGTATATGATGAATGCTAAATTTTTTTTCCAATAAAAATATGTCTTATGAAATGATATATTTTTCTTTTAAAGAGTTTGTGAAAATATTTAGGAGGGAAGCAAATTCCCCTTAAATAACAACTAATTTTCATAAGCATCCAACAACTCAAAGCAAAATTTGTGTAGTCTAAGTTTTGACTCATATTTAATAGCACATCAACTAACTAAGGGTGAGGCATATGTTGAGAAATAAGACTCACACTAAAACTACCAGGAAAGAGAATACATGATTAAAAAAAAAAATCAATGATAAACACACACAGTGCACAAAGATTTTACCCTGGAAACTTTTAATCGGGAAAACCAACATTCCTTGAGTGTCTCTTGTTCTCTTATTGTCTTATTTATTTATAGAATAAATAGTTACATGACTAACCTTTGTCTACACCTAAGACACAATCATCCTCCTACTCTATTTCTTTACACAAGAACAAATCTGCAGCCAATTTAGCTTACATCTACATGACCAAGCTACTACTAGAAACATGAACATCAAAGTATTACAATTACAACATGCCATAGTTATAGGCTTTACTGCACGCAAAACCCTAAATCATGACGCCCAAAAAACTATTACAAATATTCCATGTAGATGATTGGCTGCAATCCTGCGAATCTTTGGATTTTGTTACAGTCAAATACTAGTCGACCTCCAGTCGGTCTCCAAATGGTTGCCACTCGACCTCCTGATGGTTGAAATTTCGACTTTCCGGTTGGCCACTTCGACATTTGACTTAACCATCGACTTGACTTGCACCTTGACTAGCGAGTAGGTTGATTTTTCTTTCACTGCAAAGAATATAACAACCCAACATTCTCCCACTTGTTGTCTTCTTTGTTGATACAAAAGAACCTGAAATTATTTTCACTAACCCAAGGCAACAATTTCCATTGCCTCTCTACACCGAGAGAACTTCACAACACTCACAAACTTCGTCAAAGAGTTTGTTATGTTTTCCAAAGTGTTTACCTACTCCAACAACACCTTCTTGTTTTCGACCATGTCTCTCATGAAATGGTATTGTACATCAATATGCTTCCCATTTCTCTCAACATTTTTCCCCTTCCCTTTTAAAATTAAATTAAATCTCCAATACGCCATCATTCATTTATTTCACACAGAGGTAGTTTCAAATTTTTAAACTGAAGAATCATCTTTGCAAGGTAGCCATGAGTGCAATCAAATAAGAGTGTCTTTCATCACTGTTCACATGGTGTGGTCCCACCTATTTAGTTTATTATTAAGTATACATAAGTAATAAGGCATTGCAACCCATTTGCAGACAGGGATTCCATTTTGCGATTTTGGGCGTCAACAGTATGTTAATGGCTTATGCTAATTTATATGCTAATATTATATATCATCACCACATGCTTGTGTATCTTGGTTGTTGAGGAAAAGTTGCAGGTATAAATCTTTGGGTTGTGTGCTCAACGATGGTCTTCTTCAAACCTCCGGACGAGGTAGGCTTCTAGCCTTTTCTTGTTAGCATTTCATTTATATAGCATATTTGAGATTAGAGTTGATTTCTGGGTGTTGTTTTGTCTGTTGTGGTTTTCCCCTAGCCATAGAGAGATTTTCCTCGTAACTGAATTGGAGACTCCACTGGGGATATCTCCTTTTTGGGTATTGGGTCTCTTTTCTTCATGATTTTCTCTTTGTTTTCCTGAGTTTCTATGTCGCTTGTTGCTTGATAGCATGTTGCCTTGCATTTGAGTTTCTTGGCTTAACCCTTGCCCTGGCAGTATCGTTTTTGGCATACGCAGGTTTTACCTTGACATTCATGTACATACGTGAGTTGTATGTCTTTAAGGTGCATATATACGTATTTGTTTCCAAAGAAGTCATGTACATAATCTCTTAAGTCTTTTTGGCTGAGTTTGGTGTTTGTTGGGTGAGTTTTACTAGTTGTTGAGATTTCTTGGATCCCTATTTTGACTGTTAAGTGCCTACATAGTGATAGGAAGCCTTTTCATTGTTGAATTTTTGGGCGTGTTATCTCCATTTTGTGGATAACTAAGGAGATGATGTCTCAAGGCCCTCAGGTTGTAGATATGCAGTGTCGAGAGACTATATGTCCAACAATATGCTTTGCACATATGGAAATCTCACTCACTACCACAAAAATTATGGAAATCCCACTCACTACCAGGGCAATGACCTTCGACCTCTCCTTGCACTAAAGAAAATATAAACAAAGAAAGATAAAAGGAAAATAGTGGGCTTGGAAAAAGTGCACTGCGGACAAAGGTACCACACACCCTCTACAAATGCACCCATGAATGAGACACTATGACCCCTTGTATGTCATGAGCCTTATGCCCATTGAGTCTTGACCCCATCCACCTCATACATCTTACATGGCTTAGAGAGGGACCTCTTGGAGGCTCTCCTTGACCTAGGGAAAGATCTACCCAATAGGACACCTCTTCAACCCTCTGATACTTAAATATTGACAAGTAACATAGTGTCTTTGAGTTGTTGATTGTTTGATATGGTAATATTTGATGCACATGATTAGATGGATTGTTTATTGATTGGATTCACTTATCATGATGTTATGACTTGAGATCCTTGGAGGGCGTGTCCATTTTCTTTTCAGGACCTAGCTGGTGGAAAGTTTTGGGAGAACAAGCCTAGCTTGGGCTTCCATGGGGCTACAAAACCACAAGTTAGATGCCAGGGGCCTGCATGCCAGATGAGAGAGAAATGACTTGGATGACCTTGATGATGACTTGGATGACCTATCCCACCCATTACATGCTAAACGATTTTCCCAGGAAGGGAAAAAACATCCCATTTTTTTGCATGACGTCATGATAGTGGGAGTTTTGGCTTGGTGGTGAGGTGCCACTTGGAGGTTCTGATGAGAAGAAGGTTTTCACCAAGAAAGGATCCTCTAGATGCTTGAAACATGGCCTTGGGAGGCCCTTCATCCTTCTCCAGCTCAAACGACCTCTTCAAAGTGGAAAATGTCCCCTAAAGGGGTGACATCATCCTTAATTAGGGCTTAGTTTGTGCAAAAGATCAAATTTTGAGTGAATTGTTTAATATTATTGTGTTAAGGGGGAAAGATTAGGGTTGTTGACCCCTAATATTGTGTTTTACTCCTTATTTTGTGGACAAGCCATGTTGGCTAAATTTTGTATAAATAGAGATCATAAGATCTCATTTTGAATCATAACTTTTCTCTGAAAAGAGGTATTTGTCTGAAATTTTCAGCCTCCTTGGCCATTTTAGCTCTTGTGAACTTGTGCATGGCTGATATTTTGAATGGTTAATGGGAGAAGTGATGTGCTAGCCTTGGAAGGTTATTTTCTAGCACTTGTGATGGATTGTCTTAGCATCTTTCTTGATCTTGGGATGGTTTTTATTCTCTTGCTACCATTTTATTCAAGTCAAGTATTGGTATGCTAGGATATAGGTGGGAACTATAGGGCATACACCCCCACCATAGTCGTCACCATTTTTTTGCTTCATATTATTGCTTCATCTCATTGACAAGGGTTTGCTAAGAGAAGTATAAGGGCATACACCATCTTAGCTTAAACCCTAGCTTAGAGAAACTTTCCTTGAGAAGTAAAAGGGATTACACCCCCAAGGGGGTATATTCTCTAAGCTCTTTGTGACTCCATTAACCCAATAGTAAAGGCACTAAGCATATTTTTATTGCATTGGAGATATAAATTATTGCATTGGGAAATGTGAATTTTAGTCTTTTTACTTCTTGCAAAAGTGGATTGTCTTCCTTATGCCTTGGGAACCTTACATCCATTAGGGTGTCCTCATCTAAGGGCTACTTATTTCTGTTGCTACAAATTTTCACCTTCATCCATTAGGGCCGCATAAACCCTAATATTATTGCTTTAATAACTCTTTTATCAACCATTAGTTTTGGTTCAAAGTTTTCACTTGTACTCTCCTTATCCCAACTTACTTTTTGGCAAAGTTTGAGGTGATTCTAGAGGCTGATTTTCTCACTGTAATACTTTGAATGTTACAGCCATAAGGCTGATATAATTTTCTGCAGACAACTTTTTACAACAACCTTGTCTTTTGTGCTAGAACTTGGGCTTTTGATCTTGAGTTTAGCTAGTCTTACTCTTGCATTTTCTACTTGATATATAACACTTATTGAGCAGATTTTAGTATCATTTACTTGCTAATATATATTTTTGCTTACTGCTACAAATTAGGGACAACAATCTTAACTCATTGATCCAACTAACATATATTGTTGCAAGCTATTTTTTATTTTGTCTCGGGCAGGTACAATCATCTAGAGAAGCACTATACTTGTGGGGAAGACTTTACTTGACATACAAGGAATATTTACCTACCCTTAATTCCATTTAGAATTGACCTATAGGGGTTCCATTTCCACTTCCTTCCATCTCTGTCTCAATCCCCCTAGGGTCACTGGGATCATCTCCCTAGAGTGACCTATTCACCCTTGAAGTGCAGGACCTACATCGAGGTGACATCGGGTGTAGAATTCCCATAGTTGTAGCACTTGTTTCGTGGTTGGGTTGGGATTTTCCCAACCTACAACTTGTGCCATAACATTTTGGTTTCGTTGTCGGGGAAGATTTTGAATCTTCTTCGTACCCTAACGACACTTTGGTAATATTACCTGGCGACTCCACTCAAGGGACGTTCGCTTTCCACCCTCCTTAATGAGCTCATTTTGAAACTCATCTGGCAACTCCACCTTCTCAGAATCTTTCTTTCCCCAAGTCTTTTCCCCCTAAGAGATTCAAGCCTTCTAAGGTTTGTTGATATTTGGGTACCTTGGAAAGTGGTCCCCATGTGTTTATGATTCTTTAAATACAAAGGGGGAGACTATTACCCTTGTACTTTACTTTAGGATTCTAATTTCACTTTGACTTAGGAGATTTAAGTCAAAAGTGAAATATGATACTTAAGTCATTAAAGTGACAATTAATTCACAAAGTGGGTGAATCAATAGACATAAAGCAAACTAAGGAAAGTGGGTTTCCTAAGTGATATTTAGGGATTGAATCTCACCCATTGATTAGACTTGGATAGATTGGATCTAGGCCATTGATCTTTTAGGGTTTGGCCAAAGGAGGCTAAAGGAGGGTATAGTTCATTTATGAGACTCATTCTTCACTTGTGAGAAGAGTAGAAGAGGAGGAGAAGCTCTTGGGTGCAAATTTTGAGGAGGAGAGGGTGCATGAGTTTGAGAGCATAGGAGAAGCCATAGCTTGGGTCTAGTTCACTACGGAGAGAAATCCATGGAGTATGGGCTTCTTCTTCCTTGTGGGCACATATATCTAGTAGAGGGAGCAAGTGCTTGTGGAGGGGCACATCTTGAGGAGAAGAGGTGCATCAAGCAAAGGTTGGGCACTCCTTGTGGATGGTTCCATCTTGTTGAGGAGAGGATTTCTTGATAGTATATGGAGGGTGCACAACAAGGAAGGGTAAACATTGTTGTGAGTTTATTGCTTGAGTAGGGGCGCATTTTCTAGGAGGAGAGGCACATCCTTGAGAGAGGGAGCATCCTTCTAACTTATGGGAGGTTCTTACTTCATGGAGAGGTATCCTTCACTAGCTTAGGCATACTCTAGGGAGTAGAGGGAACAAGGGTGAAGGAGGGCACTATTTGTGGTGGTTTCTCTTGCTAGGAGGAGGGCACCCTTGAGGAGGAGGGTGCACAGATAACACAGAGGTGTTGCAGTGGTTGGGTGCAAAGAGGATAGTGGTGCATGGATACTCTGAGCTTGTTATAAACCAAGTGAAAGGTATATACCAATCCAAGCACC
>JZKD02S0955174.1:0-13752 GCA_000966675.3 Picea glauca | reverse complement strand
TTTTTGATAAACAAACTATGACAAAGTCATTTCGAATAATGGACAGAATCAACCGTAAACCAAAACTTGATTCATTATATTAATCCAAGCAATTGATAAAATGAAATTGATATCGAAATTCATACCTGGATAATGAGCAGACAACTAGGTCATGACAGTTTGGAATTGACGAAGGCTGTAGCCGATTCGACATTCCTAAAAACGATGGAACCAGTGGTTTTCTGGTTCTTGTCATTAGCTTGAAGCTTGTCCCTTTCATTTGTCAACACTGCAACTTGGTTTTCCAATGATTTGATTTTCGACTATAATAAGGGAACGTCGGTATAGTAGCGTTCCAACCACACATTACACTGGTTACATGACGACTGCCCGAGCTTCGAAAATGCAGGTGAGGGTTTATTTAAATCATTGAGGGTTTCATTAGGTAGCTTGATCCCTAGGTAGCTAGGATTGTTCCTTAGGCAAGGGGGTAAATTAGAAACAAAGTCATAGGGTGGCTCGGAGCCCAGACCTTGGGAGTAAGGGTACTCACTAGCTAGGAAGCACTCGATGTCAGAGTCTGAGTCTTCGTTGAGGACTATGGGATTTTGATCAACACTAGGTTTAGGTTTATTCTAGGCAAGTCTCGATATAAGTCGAACATTCTTTTTACCTTTGTCGTCGACAGTAGGGTTACCCTTGACCTTCTTGCTCACAGGATTTTTAACAGCCTCTGTCTTGTCTATTACAATGTCGGTAGGTCAATATCAGGGTTGACCGAGGGTTTGGGAGAGGGTAGAAGGGCATGAAAAGGAACAGGTGGCCCAACCTTAGTCTCACTAACCACAGACTTATCAATTTGGACTGACTCTGAATCAAAAAAACCATTCTGAGAGAGAAAAGCTTGCCAACTATCGTCGTGGAGGTTTAAATGATGAACAACGATGAGTCTGATCAGGATGTGGTGAAACAAGCTACTATTGTCCTTCTCTCGTTTGAACCTCTTAGCCATTTTATAAAGACTATGCTGGAAATAAAATGGCATATTCAATGGATAACCCATGAAATTCATTAACAGTCGAAGGTGATAAAGAAAAAACTAGTCCATACTGATCCTCACAGGTCACGAATTGTTTAACCACTATCAAAATATCATGCCACCTTGGTTTAAGTGTGGAAATAGGCATACCTTTGTCACAAGATGTGATCTTTCATGATACAAACAGTAATGGCCATGGAACCTCTTCAAATTTAGAGTTTTTAAGCCATCGCTGGCCCGTGGTTGCTAATCCTGTGGCAGAGCTGATGAACTCTTCACTGATTTCAAATTGAATGTCACCTACTTTGGCCGTACACCCATCAAAGGTAAGGAAAAATTGTTGTACAACAAATAGATTAAAACCCTCGAACCTCTGTACAAATGTGAGCCAACCATTATCTTGTAAATCTTTTCGGGTGTTATCGAACAGTAGCAGGGCTTGACTACCGTTCGGCTCTATTCGCACCACCAGTGCCATAGAGAGGAGCACATGGTAAGTGATGTGAACGAGCCAGGGTTTGAGTCATAGCATACACAGGGGCAGAACACTCAAGGCTTACCCGGTGCTAGCAGAGGTGGAACAGGGATAAGGGTAAGCATTAATGACATATCGTGCGAAGGTGGTGGAGCTATTTCTGNTAGAGAGGAGCACACGGTAAGTGATGTGAACGAGCCAGGGTTTGAATCATAGCATACACAGGGGCAGAACACTCAAGGCTTACCCGGTGCTAGCAGAGGTGGAACAGGGATAAGGATAAGCATTAATTTCATATCGTGCGAAGGTGGTGGAGTTATTTCTGCTCATGTAGAATAGTCATTACCATGGTACAACCGCCAACACTTAAACTATTCAAATCACAACGCATATGTTACAACTATACCACTTCAATCAATCAATCGAAACCTTTGGTAAATGGATTGGTCATTCGCGTGAACTAAAGTTATACCATAGTTTTAAAACCAAACAAATGAATCAAAATCAATACCAAGTGTTGTATGAAATGATTCACACCAAGGGTTTAACCAATGTTCCAAGTGAATTGATTTGAATCAAATAACATGTAAATCCAATCACCAATGCATCACAAACTTAGTCACTCATGAAACGAAACTATATAATCGATCAAAGAATGTCAAATGAGTACAAATCAAGAGGTGCTTTGCCAACTTCATAATGATAAGTAAAATGTAAATGCAATGGGTATATAGACAAGAATGATAACGACAATTCAGTGAAGATTTTAATGCGACTTCGAAAGACCAGGTTTTCATGCTTACAGTCCTGAAAACAAGAACGAATAGAAGTGTCATTTATTTGAGAATTGCGACGAAAAAATTAAGGTTTGCAAAACACTGGTGTAGGCAGCTTATAAGGATAGTAAAAAAAGGTGAATTGGATGCCAACAATGGCGACACATTGATAGAAGCAGTTATCACTGCCAAAAGAACAAATTCATATTAAGACAACAAAGATAATTCCAACTCAAAAACAACAACCATAAAATCGTATAAACATCACTATTAACCAACTATTCCAGCAGTGTTTTTAAAAGATGAAAACTGATAACAGTCTTAAGACCAGTGAGTCATGAAATTAAAGAAAAAATCTCCAATACTGTTGACAGAGTCACTGCTGCCAGCATGTGTCCATAGCCTCGATAGGGTTTCCTTTTACCCACTCTGACATCTTTATCCTGCCAAGAAGTTCTAGATTAGAATAAAGGACATTTTATGGTTAAGAGGTTTTTTATTTGCAAATTTTCATATACCCGACATTGCTTTGCTGGCAGTAGGCCTGTTCAGTACACCGACGAAGTTGTCTTGGCGTCATGCATGCATTTACCCGCTGCCAGCATCTCGGTGGATTTACAAGCACTTCCCACAGCTCTATTAATGATTTATTTTGTTTTTTTTTTCAAAGATATATAGTTGAGCGGGGTGACGCTGAAAATCATGATATTTTAACACATTTTTTTCAGACCTCATCGGAATTTTTTTTTAGAACTGTCCTTTATTAATATCCAGAGATGTTTTATTTACAAAAACAACTTCTTAAGGAAGGGAGACATCTTTTGAGTCATTCCCTTAAGGAAAAGGGATAGCGTAAAAATATAATAGATGATCATGACAGGCTTTACTCATAGATCGAAATCAGTCAACTTCTTTCAAACAACAAACTTTTTGCCAACACAAATATAAATTTCAGAAATATACAATTGATGTTTATACAATTTTCTCAGCAGTTATTTCAGTGAAGGAATTTTTTGTTTTCTTTGTTTGAATAGCTCAGTATACAGGTATGTGTATTNAAGAATGTCAAATGAGTACAGATCAAGAGGTGCTTTGCCAACTGCATAATGATAAGTAAAATGTAAACGCAATGGGTATATCGACAAGAATGATAACGACAATTCAGTGAATATTTTAATGCAACTTCGAAAGACCAGGTTTTCATGCTTACAGTCCTGAAAACAAGAACGAATAGAAGTGTCGTTTATTTGAGAATTGCGACGAAAAAATTAAGGTTTGCAAAACACTGGTGTAGGCAGCTTATTAGGATAGTAAAAAAAGGTGAATTGGCTGCCAACAATGGAGACACATTGATAGAAGCAGTTATCTTTGCCAAAAGAACAAATTCATATTAAGACAACAAAGATAATTCCAACTGAAAAACAACAACCATAAAATCGTATAAACATCACTATTAACCAACTATTCCAGTAGTGTTTTTAAAAGATGAAAACTGATAACAGTCTTAAGACCAGGGAGTCATGAAATTAAAGAAAAAATCTCCAATACTGTTGACAGAGTCACTGCTGCCAGCATGTGTCCATAGCCTCGATAGGGTTTCCTTTTAACCCACTCTGACATCTTTATCCTGCAAAGAAGTTCTAGATCAGAATAAAGGACATTTTATGGTTAAGAGGTTTTTTATTTACAAATTTTCATATACCCGACATTGCTTCGCTGGCAGTAGGCCTGTTCAGTACCCCGACGAATTTGTCTTGGCATCATGCATGCATTTACCCGCTGCCAGCATCCCGGTGGGTTTACAAGAACTTCCCACATCTCTATTAATGATTTATTTTGTTTTGTTTTTCAAAGATATATAGTTGAGCGGGGTGACACTGAAAATCATGATATTTTAACACATTTTTTTCAGACCTCATCGGAATTTTTTTTTAGAACTGTCCTTTATTAATATCCAGAGATGTTTTATTTACAAAAACAACTTCCTAAGGAAGGGAGACATATTTTGAGTCATTCCCTTAAAGAAAAGGGACAGCGTAAAAAGATAATATATGATCATGACAGGCTTTACTCAGAGATCGAAATCAGTCAACTTCTTTCAAACAACAGACTTTTTGCCAACATAGATATAAATTTCAGAAATATACAATTGATGTTTATACAATTTTCTCAGCAGTTGTTTCAGTGAAGGAATTTTTTGTTTTCTTTGTTTGAATAGCTCAGTATACAGGTATGTTTATTTCTAAAAACACAAACTGATAAACTCAAAGGGGAAATCAAAAACAAAAAGCGAACGAAAAAGCAAACAAAAGCAAAATATGTACATAATATACAAGGATTTCTTTCAAGCAAAATATCTTTTCAGGGCTTGGCCATTCACCGGATAGGTGTCAAGCTGTCCTTCTAGNCAATGGCCTTCCAACATGCCAACAACATAACGCATGTCGAGGCACCCTCATCAACCACCATGCGGAAAATATTATGTCTAAAATTTTTCATGAAGTGAGCCACTACTATATGAAATGCTATGTGGTAAGGCAGACGAGGTTTTAAGTCGGTTGTATCCAGCATGATGGTACCCAAATTATAATTCTCAGTAGATCCTAAAGTGGCTAACAAGGCTTTCCTTTGGGAAGGGCAGCTTTGGAGGACCTCCAAAGCGGACATCGCAAAAGGTGTTTGAGACAAATCCTCCACCACAGAATAGTTCTAGGCGGCCCTTGCATTTGGGTTGTGAGAAGCTTTTTTGAACGCGTCTTTTGGGATGCATGTCATTGTTTTTCCCAAAGTCTTCTCAATCTGGAGAGGAAGAGATGGGATTTCGGCTTCTTTTCCCTTCTCATAAGTTCTTGCTTTAATGTAGTCATACGCTCTAGTCGATATAAAAGCATCACCCTTCATCATATACACATTCACGGATGTAGTATTGTTCGAAGATGGAGAGGTTCCTTGACTGCCCCCTTCCGCACTTGTAGAGGCTTGGGTTAGGTTTTGCCCATGCTGAAATGGATTGGTTAACACGACAAGCTGTTGTTGTGTCATAAACGTTTGGGCCTCTGCAAGCCGAGGACATTGATGGGTCGGGTGGTCTTTCACGCACAGGTTGCACGGATACCTCACCTTCTATTTCTCAGTGTTTCCCTCGCAAACATTATTAGTGGGTTTCTTATCACCCTTACCCTTCTTTCGTTGTTTTTTCTTTCCTTCATGCTGTTGGGTGGCCTTTGTATTTGTCGATTGCACTATGTGTACATCCAACGTTTTAGTAGGGGGAGTAGCCAAAACAATAGTTTGGCTGGCCGATGTGTGTTGTATAGACAATTGTTGCAATTGCTTTGTCAGTTGCTCAGCGGGCTTTGTTTGTGCTAAACCAACAATACCATCGGCATGTGGTCCAACTCTCTGTCTCGTTTTATCAAGTATTAAGCATGGAGTATTTGGAAAGATCTCGTATAATAAACTAGACTGAGAATATATTAGCCCAAGCTATTGAGCTCTCATGACGTCGTCTTCTTTAGAAAACACTCCCGACGTCGCGACGTCTTTGGATAACTGTGGGACCAAATACTTAAGGAACCGCTCGAGCAGGAATGCTTGTGGGACTAGMATCTTAATTAAACTCTTCTGGAGTCTTCATTCTCSGATGTGATCAGAGATGTGGTCCACTTTTGTCTATGTGAAATTGGCTAGCAATTTTGTGCCAGCGTCGTATCTCACAGGTAATTGGAAATGGTTTAGGAAATCCATTTCCAATTCCCCAAAGGAAGAGTATCTTGAGCAGTAGATCTCAATGTACCAGTTTGCGGCACTCCTAATGAGAGTATGTTGAAACAATCGCAACGGTATGGAGTCATCTTTCAACAAGTTAGACAAGCACCAAAGATGGAAGGTGGTCACATGATCCCCTGGATCTTCATTAGGCTTGGCTTCAAATTTTGGTATGGCTGAAGGAAACTTTGTTGGCATAGGGAGCCAACGCGGATCATGATAGATAGGGTCATTCAACAACCTCGTCAAATCCAGAAAATGCAAGGTTTCCAGGAAAGGTAGTTTGTGTTGTTGGTGATACCCATGAAAAAATGGACCTGGAGTTTGATTGGCACCAGGTTACCAGGAAAAGTTTGGCTGCTTACCTGGGTTCTGGTAAAAACCATGTCCATGACCAGCGTATGGATTTTGCATGTGAGGAGACATCATTGACTGATTTCCAAAATAGGATGTAGATGGTTGGACATTCATTCCATTTAGAGGACTTTTGGAAGGATTGACCCGCCAATCCCATGGGGATAGGCATAGTACCTTGTCTGAGGTTCCATTGGTTGTGAAAATAATTTCCCCAGATCAACATTCCTGATGAAGGAACTGATCCCTGCCAAGAATTCCAAGGCCCTGATGTGGAAGAAGTTCCTAGGTTTGCCGCCCTATGCAGGAATAGTACCCTGCATAGGAATAGGTTTTCCATAACCGGGATTTCCCCCAATTGGGAAAGAAACTGACGAGAAAACATTGTTACCAAATGCACCGAACAAAGAAAACAATGTCGAACCTACCAACACATTATGAGAAGGTGGTCCTTGACTCACTACTCCAAATAAACTATGGTGTGTAGGTGGCCCGACGGATTGTTGGTCGGCGGATTGTTGGTGGGTGCCACCGAGCGAAGGGGATGAAGGAGGTATATCACCTCCCCCGTAAGGGAAAGTGTTAAAAGGAGGTGAAGTTCCCCCCATGTGGCCTTGCAAAGGAGTGTGAGAGCTCCCTACCCCCAGACATAAAGTCTGTGAAGTGGAGTAGGAAAGTATAGGACTTGTACCTAAGCTAGGCATCCCGTATGAGAACGAAGGGCCTGTCGCACTTGGTGTGAAAATGGTTGTGGTCACCACCATAGACAGTATTAGACCACTGTGTGAGGTAGAGGTGGTCGAGACCATGGTGGCTTGGACCAATGATGGTGGGTTAGGAGGTGGAAACTCTCCTGTGGTGACAACCATAGTGGGAATTGAAGAATTCCNTTTTAACCAAACAAAGAAATAAAATATTTTCTTTTCTTATTTGAATGTTCACAAAGAAAAAAAGGAAAAATATCAACAAGTCAAAACCAAGAAAGATTCTATCCTAAGCGCAGATTGCAAAGAATCACTTTAAAAATCACACACAATCAAATTAAAATTGGACTCTCACACTTGTCTAAAAACCCTATAATTTATTTTTTTGAAGAAAACCTTCTTAATGAAAAAGAAAACTATTGTTGTTATCAAACCTAAGTTACTGATTGCTATGAAAGAGACCCAAAAACTTGAGAGGTATAACTCTTGTCAGAGGAAAGGATGACTGCCTCACCTTCAAAAAAAAAAATTCTCCACAAGCACATTGCTGACAATTCAACAACAAGCGTGCGCATGCAAGTTGTGGAAAGTCAGAGTGCGTGTACATGCGTTCTAGCCTTATACAGGACACGTGTATCCCTAAAAATCTGAGAAAAATGAAAACTGAAGCAATCCAGCCTAGGAAGAGACTACTATTACTGAGAACCATAATCTCTTGAAGACTCAGACACTTATGTTAATAGAAAAAAAAAACAATTCAAGGAAAACTTCACAGAATAGACCAATATGAGGTGAAGCCTAAGCTATAGAATAAAAACAACAAAGACTAGAAAGAGTTCTAGAAAACCCCTGAGAAGGTCTAGTTCTGACAGGGAAGAGGATGACTGTCTCTCTAAAAGAAATTTTCTCAAATCATACATGCGACTGACACTTCCTCAGCTAGTGTGTACACGTGGTCTGTGATAATGTAGGGCGCGGGTACACACGTGCAGACCTTATACAGGCCGCATGTACCTCTGTGGGTCTCAGAAAAAAAATATATTCAAGCAAAGAAACAAAGATAACTGGTATGGAAGACCAAAATCTCTGTTAGCTCAGACTTTTGCAGAAACTTTAAAAACGGGAAATGAAACCAGTTCTTAAAAAGACCCCAGACAAAACATTCCCAGAAACCCTACATAATCCCTAGTATGGTCACCAATTCTGTTGTGAGTGGGAAATCCGTCTACGGACTAGCACTTAGGGTTTTGTCATGCGTGTAGAAAATACCTAAAGATTCCTACTTTCTACCATCGTCTTGGACCTAATCCCCATTATTCTTAAGAAAATACATAGTTAAGAAGATCAAGTGAGCATACCTTATTTCAGGTGTTTGATATCGATCCTTCTTCATGCTTGATTTCTCTTTGACTACAGTTCTCCCCCAAGGATGGCCTGCATTCATACAAGACAAACAAAGAACTCTACATGCATTTGATCTACAGATTAATGGGTTAGAAATTCAATCAACATGTATGCAATAAACCATGGAAACCTCATATGGTGGTACGGGAAAAGTACTTCTTTATTATCAACTTCAACAAATCAACTTACAATGATGAAGCCAACCACTACTCCACGAACCTGGTCATGGGATCCTCTTCAACTGTCCTCCAACTTCTTTGCTCTATATTTCTCTTTGCACAAGGATGGCTAAAGGTTGGGACAGAGGGAATGCGAAATTGGGTATAGTTTCNAGAAAAATAAATAGAAAGATGGAAACAAAAAACCTTCACTTAACACAAATTTTAAACAACTTTTCAAACTTAAAAATTTTCTAAGAGCTTTGAACAGCAAAATCAAAGCAGGATTCCAGTCGACTATGAGCTACTTATAATCTAAGTAAACCATAAAGAACTTATGAAAGCAAAGACTTTTCCCTAGTTACTAATGCAAAACAACACTTTTTAACCAAACAAAGAAATAAAATATTTTCTTTTCTTATTTGAATGTTCACAAAGAAAAAAAGGAAAAATATCAACAAGTCAAAACCAAGAAAGATTCTATCCTAAGCACAGATCACAAATAATCACTTTAAAAATCACACACAAGCAAATTAAAATTGGACTCTCACACTTTTCTAAAAACCCTATAAATTTTTTTTTTGAAGAAAACCTTCTTAATGAAAAAGAAAACTATTGTTTTTATCAAACCTAAGTTACTGATTGCTATGAAAGAGACCCAAAAACTTGAGAGGTATAACTCTTGTCAGAGGAAAGGATGACTGCCTCACCTTCAAAAAAAAAAAATCTCTACAAGCACATTGCTGACAATTCAACAACAAGCGTGTGCATGCAAGTTGTGGAAAATCAGAGTGCGTGTACATGTATTCTAGCCTTATACAGGCCACGTGTATCCCTAAAACTCTGAGAAAAATGAAAACCGAAGAAATCCAGCCCAGGAAGAGACTACTATTACTGAGAACCATAATCTCTTGAAGACTCAGACACTTATGTTAATAGAAAAAAAAAACAATTCAAGGAAAACTTCATAGAATAGACCAATATGAGGTGAAGCCTAAGCTATAGAATGAAAACAACAAAGACTAGAAAGAGTTCCAGAAAACCCCTGAGAAGGTCTAATTATGACAGGGAAGAGGATGACTGCCTCTCTAAAAGAAATTTTCTCAAATCATACATGCGACTGACACTTCCTCAGCTAGTGTGTACACGTGGTCTGTGATAATGTAGGGCGTGGGTACACGCGTGCAGACCTTATACAGGCCGCGTGTACCTTTGTGGGTCTTAGAAAAAAAATATAGTCAAGCAAAGAAACAAAGATAACTGGTATGGAAGACCAAAATCTCTGTTAGCTCAGACTTTTGCAGAAACTTTAAAAACGGGAAATGAAACCAGTTCTTAAAAAGACCCCAGACAAAACATTCCCAGAAACCCTACATAATCCCTAGTATGGTCACCAATTCTGTTGTGAGTGGGAAATCCCTCTACGGAATAGCACTTAGGGTTTTGTCATGCGTGTAGAAAATACCTAAATATTCCTACTTTCTACCGTCGTCTTGGACCTAATCCCCATTATTCTTAAGAAAATACATAGTTAAGAAGATCAAGTGAGCATACCTTATTTCAGGTGTTTGATATCGATCCTTCTTCATGCTTGATTTCTCTTTGACTACAGTTCTCCTCCCAAGGCTGGCCTGCATTCATACAAGACAAACAAAGAACTCTACATGCATTTGATCTACAGATTAATGGGTTAGCAATTCAATCAACATGTATGCAATAAACCATGGAAACCTCATATGGTGGGACGGGAAAAGTACTTCTTTATTATCAACTTCAACAAATCAACTTACAATGATGAAGCCAACCACTACTCCACAAACCTGGTCATGGGATCCTCTTCAACTGTCCTCCAACTTCTTTGCTCTATATTTCTCTTTGCACAAGGATGGCTAAAGGTTGGGACAGAGGGAATGCGAAATTGGGTATAGTTTCNAATGAAAAAGAAAACTATTGTTGTTATCAAACCTAAGTTACTGATTGCTATGAAAGAGACCCAAAAACTTGAGAGGTATAACTCTTGTCAGAGGAAAGGATGACTGCCTCACCTTAAAAAAAAAAAAATCTCCACAAGCACATCGTTGACAATTCAACAACAAGCGTGCGCATGCAAGTTGTGGAAAGTCAGAGTGCGTGTACATGCGTTCTAGCCTTATACAGGCCACGTGTATCCCTAAAACTCTGAGAAAAATGAAAAATGAAGCAATCCAGCCCAGGAAGAGACTACTATTACTGAGAACCATAATCTCTTGAAGACTCAGACACTTATGTTAATAGAAAAAAAAAAAACAATTCAAGGAAAATTTCACAGAATAGACCAATATGAGGTGAAGCCTAAGCTATAGAATGGAAACAACAAAGACTAGAAAGAGTTCCAGAAAACCCCTAAGAAGGTCTAATTCTGACAGGGAAGAGGATGACTACCTCTCTAAAAGAAATTTTCTCAAATCATACATGCGACTGACACTTCCTCAGCTAGTGTGTACACGTGGTCTGTGATAATGTAGGGCGCGGGTACACGCGTGCAGACCTTATACAGGCCGCGTGTACCTCTGTGGGTCTCAGAAAAAAAATATAGTCAAGAAAAGAAACAAAGATAGCTGGTATGGAAGACCAAAATCTCTATTAGCTCAGACTTTTGCAGAAACTTTAAAAACGGGAAATGAAACCAGTTCTTAAAAAGACCCCAGACAAAACATTCCCAGAAACCCTACATAATCCCTAGTATGGTCACCAATTTTGTTGTGAGTGGGAAATCCCTCTACGGACTAGCACTTAGGGTTTTGTCATGCATGTAGAAAATACCTAAAGATTCATACTTTCTACCGTTGTCTTGGACCTAATCCCCATTATTCTTAAGAAAATACATAGTTAAGAAGATCAAGTGAGCATACCTTATTTCAGGTGTTTGATATCGATCCTTCTTCATGCTTGATTTCTCTTTGACTACAGTTCTCCTCCCAAGGCTGGCCTACATTCATACAAGACAAACAAAGAACTCTACATGCATTTGATCTACAGATTAATGGGTTAGCAATTCAATCAACATGTATGCAATAAACCATGGAAACCTCATATGGTGGGACGAGAAAAGTACTTCTTTATTATCAACTTCAAAAAATCAACTTACAATGATGAAGCCAACCACTACTCCACGAACCTGGTCATGGGCTCCTCTTCAACCGTTCTCCAACTTCTTTGCTCTATATTTCACTTTGCACAAGGATGGCTAAAGGTTGGGACAGAGGGAATGCGAAATTGGGTATAGTTTCTTTACTGTGATTCTCTTCTTACAAATGGGACCCATAACCCTTATTTTATAGGCTAGAAGAAGCTAGGTATTTGGTCGAACTTCTAGCCATGCATGGACGAAAGGTTTAGTTAACTCACCCAAAGCTATGTGTTTTTTCAACAACTTTCCTTTTTTCATTCTTTTGTAGGTACACGCGGGTTGTCTTGGTTCAGCTAGCGTGTATACACATGCAGTAATGGAGCAGGGCGCGTGGGCCTTTATAAAAGGGTTTTTTAAGAAGATTTGTTCAATAGTGTTTTGACAAAGAAGGAATCTGAGATGGCTTGATGCCAGGTAAGAATGTCTGGTGCAAATTAGGGTTATAACACTAGAATGCTCTTTTCATTTTAAAATGAAAATGAAAACTACTAAACTTTCAAGGAAATATCATAGAAGGAACNCATGCTTGACCTTCTTGTCCTCTTCGACATCTTCATAGTCGAAGTATGTGTCTAGAGCTCTAATCCAATCTAGAAGTTCTTCTACATCCATATTTCCCTCATAAACTGGAATGTCCGTCTTCGCCTTTGCACCCATCCTTGCAACAAATTTAAGCAAGTGTTCATTGGCTGCATCTTCTACTGTTACCTCTTCTTCTCCATGTCCAACATCATCTTCGCTTTTGGACTCACTGATATCTCCTACATCAGCTGTGCATTTTTGTCTTATCTCCATGTCCACAAGTCTGGCGCGTATGTTATGCAGATCTCTTTCTACTTTTGGATTCTACACCTCTCTACCCCTTCCTCTAGACGTCTCCCTTTCCTCCTCTGGATCGGTTGATTGTCTATCTCTTATCCTTGGTGGCATGGTGAATCTTCCTTCTTCCTTCTACAGAAAGAAAAGAATATTTTCTAAGCTATGATACCAAACTGACGCAAACCGTACCCTCTGCCTTGACAGAGACCTCTGCACTGACCTCCAGGTCTTAAGGATCATTCAGAGTTCACCCTTGAGACGGAGTGGCTCCTTCAATTCTCCCCTGGAATATTTATTTGAATTTGACCCACAGGTCTTTTCGGCACCTTACAACCTTTAGGCCCGATTCTTTCTCCGTTCCCAACAGAAAGTCACAATCGGGTTTCTGGGGTTTCCAATCCCCGATGTCACAAACCCCATCTTCCTCGAATTCCTGATCTCTGATATCCCGATGAGCTCCCTTTTTTCTTTAGGCCCTCTTGGCTATGCCCCTAGTCCATACGACCTCCCCTTATATGACCGCAGTCATACTTGTTATCGGGATTCAGGGTTTCGAAGGTTGAAATGTATCAAACCTCTTGTCCACGAAATCCCCGATTTCCCGATTCCCGATGCGACGTCACTAGGATTCCCTTCCACCGTAAACACAATCAATGGCCATGATAGTTTACTAGGATCAATGGCTCCACGTCTTCCTCGGGGTTTCACGACTTCAAATGCTGAAGTGTTTTTACCTCTGTTTTCCCCGATCTCTCAAAAGACGATTCACCAATATGAGTCGTCTTCGGGACTTTCTCTGAAAGTAGAGATCAATGCCATGCGTCCTCAAAGATGGATGGTCCTTGCCGCTTCGGGGTTTTCACTGCAGAAATTCCCGATGCCTCGCTATGACGAGATGACGTCAACTGGGTCCCACACGGAGCTTTCCTCTTTTCAAAAAATCGAACTTCGCGATTCCAAGTTGCAAGTCCCCCTTGTCTCCCTGACTCGCAAAATGTCGATCCCCGACTTCCCTCAGATTTTTGACACGCATCCCAAGTGGATGGACGGTTCAGACCGAACCTCGGACTTCGTCAAACGCAAAGTCAAACCACTCACTTATATGAG
>JZKD02S0955163.1:0-13752 GCA_000966675.3 Picea glauca | reverse complement strand
AGAAATCTATAAATTATCATTCACCTTTATCTTAACCTTATTCAATAAGCATTTAAAACTTAAGAATCGCAATAAACCATATATTCTATAGGCTTTATAACTATACAAAATAACATATCACTCACCTTAATTTTAATCATGTGTAATAAATATTTTGTAATAATTTTTCAAAAACTTATTTTGACATAGAGTAACTACAATAAAAACAAATTTTAAATTTAATTTTGACATATAATTTCTATAATAAAAACAAATTTTAATTTTAAATATAAATAACAATCAATATAGTTTCTACAATAAAAATCAATATTAATTTTAAATATAAATAACAATCAATATAAATTTATTTGAATATAGTGACAAAATCAAACCAACCTTAAATTTATTTGAATATAGTGACAAAATCAAACCAACCTTACATTTGCATTGCATTTTGTACATACTGACAAAATCAAATCACCCTCTACCTCTTGTACATAATGACAAAATCAAATCACCATCTAAAAAAAATATAGTATCTCTATCTATTTCAAATACATGTACTTTACATAACATCATAAATATGCATCTTACATATAGTGACATAATCGAACCACTCTCTAATATATATTTCAATGATATATATATAAAATAAAGCATCCTTTCCGTTTACAAATACGTGTACTTTACCAAGCACCTACATATATTGAAAATAAGATATATCCCTGCACTAGATATATTTTCATCTCTCCATTTTATTTTTGTGAATATCAATTTTCCATATTTAACATCATTTATAAAATGCTTACCGAACAATATAAAACCCTTGATATGAATTTATTTATTTATTAAATAATCTAAATATACTCAAAATTAAATTATTTTTTTTATTTATTAAATAATATATATATATTTAAAATTAAATTATTATATATATATATATATATATATATATATATATATATATATATTATAATGTTTATATTATATAACATATTATAATAAAGGGTTGAAAAGAGAAGTCGCTAGTACTTTAATTTGGAGTATATTTAAAATATTTAATAAATAAATTATATATATATAATAATTTTTTTTATTAAATTATATAACTTTCATCTACTTAGTCACTATTCAATAAAAAAACAACTCACAAACCAAAGGTTACACAATATCAATATTATTCAAAATAAAATGTAAATAACTAGGCTACAATAACTTGTAAATACATGTAAATTTCTTTTTATCTAGAAATTTAAGTCAGATGCTCATTGCTCTAATATATAAATTATATTAATCTATTTTATAAGGATTTTATTAAGCATTGTTGTCTTTTGTTTCTCCTCTCTAATTACTTGGTAAAAGTGGGTGAAATGATTTTGTTAAATATTATATTAAATTTTAATGACAATATTTAGACATATTACTAGGGTTAGAGTTATATCATAGTCCACTCTATGAAAAATACTTATTTGTATCATAAGAAATTGCAAAGAGTTATATCATAGTTTACTCTATGAAAAATACTTATTTGTATCATAAAAAAATTGCAAATTGCAATATAAACAAAAAAAATAAAAAGTAATGATTTACAATGCATATTGAAACACCTTGAAAGAAAAGTTTTACAAGTAAATGTCTCAAAAAGTGTACCCCAATAAATTAGAAAACCATATGAAAGTTTCTCAACCCACTAGATTCCCAAAGAAGATTAATTTAACAAGGAAGTGATGCATATAGTGGCTAAAGTATCCACCGCATGACCAACAAAAACAAAGACCAATGTCTAGACTAAAAAACCTTATCATGAAACTAAACATAAAATTGAAAGTCACAGATAGGAAGAGAACTCAAAATAAGTACTTCAACACATGTATTCCATTACTGAGATGGATAAAAATACCTTGCAGGCATCATAAGGTGGATGGGCATTAAATTTATTAAGTACAAAGTACATAACCCCATACACCAAAAATACACATCAATTTTGTCTTATTATTATTGATGGCCTCTTATAAGAATCTAAAATATTTCCATAGGATAAAAAAAAAAATTATCCATATAATACTTCAAACTCTTGTTTGAATGGAGTTCTCTCTTGTACTCCATTGACACTTCTATTAATAAAGTCATCTCCAGTTGGACTCCAATACATAAGAGTGCTTGACATTTATTTATGGATTGCAAAGGTTATGGGAAAAGACGAATGTCATGTCCCCATCATGTATCCACTATCTCAAAGCATTATAGAATGTGGAAAATGCTTCTCTTCCACTATCATTTGTCTATTTGTCTTGTTGTGAAGTGGGCAACAAAATATCTCACTTCAAGATCAGTTAAGTGAATTGTTTATATCCCAACAATGATTATTTGGCTTCAAACGATTAAATATAAATCATATCATTATTGATTTGGTTGGATGAATTTGTTCCCTTGAATTTAATTTATAAGACCCTTTCCATTTTAAAACCAAGGAATATATATTTGTGTAATGTTTATCCTATTATGTTCATAAAGTTGTAAAGGTGTTCAATGAATATTTTTTTTTAAATGTGTTCATCTTACTATGCTCATAAAAGTTGAAAAGGTGTCAAAAATGTGGAAGATACTAAGAATGGTTGTTTGTTAGATGGGTTGATCAAATAAAGGTTGAATGATTGAGGGATTTGCCTTTGCATGAGATTAGAAATATCAAAGCTTTAGCTGTACTACTATCGCTGGACCATACCAAATAAAGGTTGAATGATTGAGGGATTTCCCTATGCAACAAAGGAGAATATCCAAACTAAAAGTCAATGCTAATATAATTGCATTGTGACTTGTAGTTATGTTCTCGTGATTAGCCTATCTGCCAGTGAAGATGATGTAGCCAACACAAAAAGTTAATGGGCGCTATGATTTTGGTAGTTATGTCCTCGTGATTACCCTGTAGTTCATAATGATGATGTAACAAACACAAAAAGTTAATGGACCTTGCATTTGCATTTCCATGTAAATGTTATATCAATTTTTTTATTAATATTAATATTATTATTATTTTAAAGATAATATTTAAAGTGAATTTAGTGTCGATATAACAAGATATTATTAATCTTTAAAGAGGGAGGAAGATGATATCTTGATATAACAAGATATTTATTAATCTTAGATGGAGAAGATAATATTTTTTTTAATAGGTTGAATTAAATAACTAAATCTAATTATTTATATATATCAAGATAAATTCATCTTAATTCTGAATGAATGCATTATACATCAAGAGATCAAATCTTAGATAGTTTTTTTTAAAAACAAAAACTTGAAAAAAAAATTGTATCTAAAAAGATTTGAGTTAAGCAATAGCAAACAATTTCATTTTATTCACATTTTATTTTTTTAATATTTTTGGGTATTTTATTTCTATATTTTAATGACTATAGCACAATAATATTGATAGCTTGGGGAATAATAGTTATTTAAATCATGTAACTGGTTAGTTTTGAATAGCATTTGTTTGAATCATACAACTTGTAAGTTTTTAAGTGTCACATCATTAAAATCAATTTTATTTTTACATATTAATTATTTTAGCATAATAATATTGATAGCTTTGGGGAATCGTAGTTGTTTAAATAATGTAATTGGTTGGTTTTGAATAGTAGTTATTTCTGGTTAGTTTTGAAGTGTTTCATCATTGAAATTAATTTTGTAACTTGTAATTTGTTTAAATAATGTAACTTGTTTTTTTGAAATGTTTTATCATTGAAATTAATGCATTAGATTATCAGCTTAGTCTAAATATTCTATGAGTTATGATAGATTTTCCTAATGAGTTATGATAGATTTTCCTAGTTGACAACTGAATTATGATACATTTTCCTACCACTTAAACACGGAAAAAATTATAATTTTTTCCTTGTTTATATTGAGTTATAAGCTTGATTTCTTCTTGTTTTAATATTTCAATTATTATCATGATGAAAAGCTTGATTTCTGCCATTGTTTTAATATTTCAATTATTAGTAATGTGAAACAGATAGATTCCCTATAACATAAAGCGTAGACCCTTCCTTTAAAGAAATAGAAAATGTTTAGAAAAATCAAGAAGTAAAAGGTAACCATGAAACTAGGTAGCTATGATATTACGGGAACCATGATGACGAGGGGACCCTTAAAAAAGGTAAGTCTTCCGATGGGGCCACATCTCGGAGGACGGTTTAGCGAGATGTTGTTAGGTTAGCACTGGGGGTTGTAAAAGAACGACGGTTTAGCCACGGGCAATTCCTGTGCGAGATAATCACGATGTGAAGTGAAGACGCATAATTTATATCACCTGTCATGGACGCCCTCCGAGTCCCTTCCCTGACGAAGAGCCTTTAGTTTCCGTTTCTCAAAACCGCAGTCATGGCCGCTGCCCGGCAATGATCCCGTGATCTTCTTCCGGACTATAAAATATTTTATAGACAGACGTACAGAAATCATAATACTATTTGCAGATAGGACTGTTGGCAGCTATTTCGCGGAAAATTGCTTCCGTCCGCCGCCCATCAATCAAAAATCGGCATGGAATCTCAAGCTTAATACAGACTTCGTTCACTCAAAGTCGCAGGTTGGAATTCTGCAGAGAGCCGAGGAAGAAAATGAGGGGAATATCGCTGCTTCTGTTCGTTGTTCTCGCTTTGTTTATATGCGCCGCGTTGAGCTCAGGGGATGGGGAAAAGGGCGGAGGAGGAATTGGGAGTTCGGAGGTGGAGCAGCCGGTGGGTTCGAACACGGTACCTGCGATTCCAGTTATTGAGCAGGATAAGAAGACGTGTCACCTCGATCTCTCGGACGAGCTGTTCGGAGGCGTGAAGGAGGCCTGCGGTGGTGGAAAGGAGCTTCTGGACAGAAGCCGCTGCTGCCCAGTTTTGGCCGCTTGGTTGTATGCTGCCCATGCCCGGACTGCTCTCCAAGCGGCGCCCCCGCCCGTCTCCTCCGCGGACTTGCAGCCTCTCCTTCCCGACGATTCGCAGACGTGCGTGAACAGCTTGCAGAGCTCTCTGAAGACCCGGGGAATCAACATCCCCAGCCCCAACGCTTCCTGCGATCCGATTCTCTGCTTCTGCGGCATAAGGCTACACCATATCGCCTCCCTCAACTGCCCCAACGCCTTCAATGTTTCCACCCACCACAATGCAGCCGCGCCCCTCTCTGCTGTTCGAGCCCTGGAGAGCAACTGCACTAGCCCCTCTTACCAGGGATGCACCAACTGCCTCCAGGCACTCCAGAAGGTATCCTATACTACATACTAGACCAGAAAACTATCAAATTCTCAGGTTCCAATCTCAATGATGTGTTGCATTTTTTTTATATGTTGCAGTCTCAATGATCTCAAGCCTGCTAGACTTAAATTACTGAGTTTAACGAGGGGTTGCATTGTTTTGCAGGTCAAGGGGAGTCCAGACACGGATGGGCATTACTCAGGCAGGACCAGCAGGATGTACAACAAAGACTGTGAATTAATGGGGTTGACGTGGTTACTGGCCAAGAACAAAACTGCGTATATTCCCACCGTTTCTGCAGTGCTGAGAGCTCTGGTGTACACCGCCCACCCTGCTAACCAGTCAAAGTGCAGTCCAGACCAAGAAAATATGCCTCTGGCCGTTGATTCGGTTCAGCTCGACCACTCTTCTTCTGCTGCGCCCAATGCCATCAGACTCCATATCGGTTATCTCCTCACAGTTTTCTACGCCATCACGCTTCTCCTGCTTTTCCATTCATTTTAGGAAATGTATATTTTGTGCATATTGCCATGCCTGCTCACCAGTGTATGTATATAACAGACCTGCACATAGCTTCTCTGCTGGTTTTGTTGCTGGAAATGCCATGGCAAACAGAGCTTGTAGTGATAGTTTGCTCTTGTCATATTTTTGGGGTATGATGTAATATTTTTGGGATTCATGTGTTCAGAACTGGGCCTGAATGGCAGGAGTTCCAACTTCCAGTTCGTTAATATGTCTGAAATGGATATTCGAATTAAATTGCATTAAATGAAATCAAGTAGTAACCGTGAGGTACACATAATGATCTGATTTTCAGAGCCGTATGATAAAGATTCTCCAAACCCATTTTTTGGAGATTTTAAGGGAGAAATTTGGGTTTGATTTATAGTTATCTGGATCAAAATTCGAAGGTCGTAATTTTTCCACAGGGCTCTTTAAATTAATCGCCATTTCTACAATGTAGATGGAGTGGGCTAACTGGGAGTAATCTTCCCTCCAGAATTACTTTTGCTAAATGTTTTCATCCTGCGGTCAGGTTTTAAATTTCTTATCAATCCAAAATTTTGGTTGATTTTTTATGATATGGATCCATTATTTTTTATGATATGGATCCATTTAAAATGGGGTAAAATCTCTAAAATAAAGTTATGAAATGCATTGGAACTTTGATTCATGCGAAACTCAAGCTATTTTTGAAAATCTGATCGGATTCAGGCCCATTTTTTTTCCCTGAAAATCAAATATGTTAACCTACTCCAAATGTAGAAATGTAAACTGCTATTCTTGAAAATCTGATCGGATTCAGACCCATTTTTTTTTCCCTGAAAATCAAATATGTTAACCTACTCCCAATGTAGAAATGTAAACTGCTGATGCATTAATGAAAGAAATGCAATGCACAGTTGTTAAGATCTCTGAAACACAAAAATAAAACTACAGTACTACTGGCATTTAACCGAACTGTATATAAATCCATACCGGCCGCAGTTTCAACATGTTTCTGGATTTTGTTTTACTAATTTGTCAACTCCATGTACCCTTATATTTCTTTCGCTGTCTGGTTACAAAACCCGCAAAATGACAGCCGACATCTGACTAAATGAGTCGTGAACTGACTGACCATCATTCTCCCCGTATCTGCCAATTGATGGAAAATCCATAAATTAGATACCAGCTGCAGAATCCTTAAAGTAGATATTGCTTCAGAAAATTTCAACTAATGTTTATTTTAAATTTGTATATAAAAGTAACTTCGAGGAATATTTCTCGTGACTGTAAACCAATTCCCTGTTCACTTTTACATTTAAAATCATCACAATCTGCAAATATATTCACGAGAATCAGAAACAAACAGAAGTATAATGGATTTTAATGATTTCCCCATCACATCAAAGCGTTAGTGTTTTTCTGATATAATAATAAGTGAAAGTTTTCATAATTTTATTCCACTCGTCCCAACCAGACAAGACAAAACTATCATGCTAATTAAATTAACTACATTTATTATTAGCTCAGTGCTTAGGATGGTAAACGACACAACAACTCTAGAGCCTAGCAAAAGGATAATTTACCCCCAATAACTTTGTCATTTATTAAATTACATATCAATCATAGTGGTAATCCTACCCATGATACCACTTACTTCGACATCATATGTTTTGCAAACCTTTGGAGTATAATCCATTAAGAACTAAATTAAAGAGCCTAGGGTAAGGTGTTGCACCATGCAATCCACATAGATGGAACTATTTTATTAAATTGTAAAATTAATTAATAATCATATAAGATCATCTTGAAAAGTCAGTTCTTCATCTCTACTTTGTTAGTTCAATCTCACCCTTAATTTGTGAGTATGTTGTATAATGAAAGATAAAGAATTACACAATTTCTACCTCCCATTTTCATGTACTTGACATAACCATTTCTTTCATGGTTTCTTTAGTTGTTCTCATCTTCTTGTTTCACATCTCAATTTATGTAAGTCGATTCTTAGTTGTGCTATTATCTATTTTTCATGCCATGGGATGTCAAGCTTCAAGTAGTTTTGCACTTTGATATCTAAAGTTGTTATGTGGTATTATCGTTTTATCTTTGTATGTTTTTTATATTTTTCCTTCTCGTAGCATTCTTGTACATGACTTTCAACATCTCTTCATCCGTCAGGCACCTTTCTTCTTTTATATCCCACTCTTCAAACCATTTCCTACACTATCAATTCTACAAGTGAACCTTAACAAGGCTCTAGGGAGCAAGCCCAAGAGGAGAGGCTAAGATGTTTCAATGGAACCTTAGAAGAACACTAGAAAGTCCAATCCTAACCTTAGAAGAACACTAGAGAGATGTGGTGCTAGACAATGCAACAATCTTATTCACTATTAAAGGACCTCTTCAAGATGTTCAAGTAGTTGTGCAAATGGATGGTTTATTCCCATACCCTATGTCTTAATCTCTAATCATACCTCTGAAGAAACCCAACACAATCATTGTGGGAAGACCTAAATATAGTTATTTAAATGGAAGATGGCATAGATCTAGCCACACAAGACAAGGAACATCTATTTAAGGAAGAATGGGATCAAAGGAAGATAAATAATGAAGCCAAGCAACATTAACTAAAGGATGAAAAATAGGTAAGCATAGTGATGATCATGGACAACCCCATAAACATAACAAGAACCCAAAAAAGATGAGCATGTTAAAGGTTTTATGAATGTGCAATATAGACACGAAATGCACAAACAATTGCAAGTCACAACACAAAGAATCGATATTGATTTTCCAATTGGAACGAGAACATACATGACTGAGGCACTTTTAGGACAAGAGATCAATCCAAGAAGGAACGACAAGATGCAAATGTATATCAAATGCAAGCTCAAGGTAGTACTTCCTCAATTGTCACAATATTGGGTGGTTGAAAAGCCAATAAATGTTTCTAATGTGGAGATTGGGGGAATATAGATAACAATTGTGCCTTCAATGTCCCTGAGTAGGTGTTTTGTGTCCTTCACAAATTTGATACACATAAGACAAAGCATTGTTCAATCATTAAAATTACATCACCAAAGACATGTCAATTGATCAAATTAATAGAAGACAAAGAGCACCAAGAAGCCTTTATCACAACCTACTCCCTATCAAGTGTCTATGAGCAATAGGGCTCCAATGATGAGTCAATAATGACAAACGATGAGATACTATTGTAGTGATGTGTGCCACTATTGGAGACAAAGAAAGTGATAACCAAGTATCATTTGGGGTGTTGCTAGAGGTCATTTCTCCCCACCAAGTGCATCTTAGAAAATATTGTCTTGGGATTGCGACACCGGACAATATTCAAATATTTTTCAAATGAGTGAAGGAGTGTGATAATAACAAAAGGAGGGTAGTAAACCTTGAACAAGGGACCACAATGAACTTTTTCCTATTCTTCGATGTATCGATTTGAACAATGGGAGATAGATTTCACTATCCATTTTGTGCCTAAAAAGAAGATACAATTCCAATACATAGTTGTTGACACTAATCTATTCACCAAATGGTCATAGGATCACTCAATTATGGCAGTGACATCAAAGGTGACAACCAAATTTCTATTTAAACATGTGATTTGTAGCTTCAAGTTGCAAATATAGATCACCTACAACCAAGGTACCCACTTCACTGCTAGTACCATCACGAGCATGATGAATATCTTCCAAATCACACACTAGTAGAGTGGTCTGTATTATCCCAAGGCAAATGGAAAAGACAAAAGAATAAGCAAAGTAGTAATCTTTATTTTAACAAAGGTTTGCAACTTAAAGAAATTGAACTATGTCACTAGTTACGTGCTACCCTTTGGGCGTAATGGATGACATGGAAAAGTGAATAGAAAAAGAACCATTCCAACTAGCATTTGACAAGGAAGTCATCCTTCCATCAAATATTAGATACCATCTATGAGAATCTCATATCTAGAAAGATTGCAATCCAAAAATTATACTAGAGATCTATACCTAGAGGAACATGAGTGGTTGGATTAAGTTTGATTATGGTTATGTTTCAACATGAAATGGCAAAGTGCATTGTGAAGAGATACCACAATAGTAAGATAAAGACAAACGACTTTGAGGAAGGTTAGATGGTATTACTGTAGAATATTTGGAAGAAAGATAAGGTGGAAAGGCTCACCTATGGTTGGTTGGGTTTGTACAAGCTTAAAAAGTTATACGAGATTTTTTATGTCAAACTAGAGACCTTAGAAGGATTTTCTTACATTAGTTGAGTGAGGACTTCTTGTTTGAAGTGGTTGATTGACTAATTGGTGTAGGAAAAATTGTCACTCTAACACTTTGTATTAGGTCAGGTGCAAACATCCAAAACTCAAAAACATGGGGTAGCTTAGGCCAAACTACCTACACATATACAACCTAGCTAAGAGTCCATAAGGAGTCATAATAATAACAACAAACAAAGGGTCACAACTTTAACATAAATAAGCTAAGATGCAATCATGCCAGCATTGGATGGAGGTTGGCCATGGTCATGTAGGGCAGGGCCCCAAGTAATCACCAAGGGATTGGAATCTATTGATTACAAAAGCTCCCAACCATTAGTGGGAGGATCTATAGGATTTGACCCTTCAAAGATGGCGAATGATAGGGTTGAATAATTTTTATGATTATAGGTTGGGGCTAGGGGGAAGTCCTCCCACACTCATGTCTCTCATGTACATGTTTTCTGGCATGGTGGTGGGGCCTAATTTCACCTCCATGGAAACTTGTTGAATAGGGTTGAGAGGGTCTAGGTGGCTCCCTAATAATAATGAAGTGGGGTTCACCCAAAACTTGTGGAGGCTTATGGATTTGATGCTCCATATCCATCCTTAACTTCCACACCTACATTGTGATATGATCAAACAAATGTGTACAAGATAGTGTGTCATCATACGATGAAAAACTTCTTGATGTGGTTATTGAATTAAAAAAAAAACATCATTTCATTTCTTCTATATCTATTGAATAATTTTGATTCTACCAATCATCCATGAAGAAGGGAACTAAATGGCCTAAGTAAGTGAGTGACCTAACAAGGTAGTTATCCAATATATGGATGTGGGAGACCAATTGTTGACATAGAGATCCAACACATGCCCATGCACACAAGGATAATGGATATAAGCATCACAAATATTGCTTTAAAGTATCTACTTAATAAACTTGAGGATAATGAGAGTTGTGCAGACACATGAATGATAATCTTGTATGGTTATAAGAAATTGCTTCCCATAGTTAAACAATAGGCAAAGAAGGCCTTCTTGGGTTCCAAGTTCATATTCCAGAGATTGTAAAGTCAAAACAATCAATTCTTTGCATGGACATCATGCATTGAACTTTTTTTAGTTATCCCTCTAAAATAGGCTTGGAGTAGAGCCACATGTGGCCAAAGGCAAGGTTGTACTTAGTAAATATTATGGATTTTTTCCATTTCTAGTACTACCACCAAGATCGAGGTGTTGGAAAACCAAGATTAAGAATAATATCATCTAGAATGATCCCCTAGATTTGTAAACCTTTTCATGAGATTAGGGGCAAGGAAATTAGTTACGTGTCAAATTGTAAAACAAACCAATTGAAAATCCTCAAGGTTGATAACTAAGGAGATTCAACTAGAGTTTTTCCTTCAAAATTCACGAGAGGATCCACCATTAACAAAGAAAATTAAAATAGAGTTTAGATTAAAGAGAAAACCCTCTCTACGTTAAATACGGTTTAACAACCTCTTAGGTCGTACACACACTTTGCATAACAAAAGCACCAACAAAATTAACATGAGTTGGGATAATTAAGAGAGTTTGAAGAGGGATTCCCTTCCTTTCCTACTTCTTGAGTGACATTCCCTAAATAATGTTGTTCCTAAGAAGGATGTTTGAGGCCCTATTTCCTTTCACAACTCAAACCACCCATTTTTCACATAAATCAGAGGCTTGGTGACATTTTTTTATTATTCCCAACCCTCTAAACTCTCTCAAGGTACAAATTATCTCATATATGATTCTATGGAAACCCTTGGTTTTTCCACTGCTTGTGATCCAAAATAGATCTTGTGAATAAATCTTTATTTCACACCTAAGCTTGGCCTAAATTAAATACACAGAAGTCACCAAAAATGCATAGGAAGATATTGTAGAATAAAGGCATGTTACAAAATATAGGATTGTCGTTATAGTTATCCAGAAGTCAAAATGCTCATGGTTGGTACAAAAGAGAAAAGTGACCATGCTACAAATTGCTACAAATTCTATAATATAGTGCATCAAATCTCCAAAACGCAATTGTCATAGGACCACCCTAGTTGTTGTAAAAGATAACAAGTGTTAGAATTAATTTCATATTTTTAGAGTAATGGAGGCATATAAAGTCGAATAAAGACAAAATTTGGACTACTATTAGCTGACAAATATCCACATGTGTCCACCAAAAAGCTTCATATTCATATGTTTACCCCTCAAAAATTTAAAATGGATGTAGATTTATTTTTTCTACAACTCGTCCATAAGGTGTTTGTTGGCAGTGAAAAGTTTTCTACAACTCGTCCATAACATGAGTTGGGATAATGAAGAGAGTTTAAAGATGGATTCCCTTTCCTACTACTCAAGTGGCATTCCCTAAATAATATTGTTCCTAAGAAGTATATTTGAGGCCCCATTTCCTTTCACAACTCAAACCACCCATTTTTCACATAAATCGTAGGCTTGGTGACAATTTTTTATTATGCCCAACCTTCCAAACTCTCTCAAGGTACAAAGTATCTCATATATGATTCTATGGAAACCCTTGGTTTTTCCATTGCTTGTGATCCAAAATAGATCTCATGAATAAATCTTTTTTTCACACCTAAACTTGGCCTAAAGATTTATTCACACCTAACCTTGGCCTAAATTAAAGACATAGAAGTCACTAAAAATGCATAGGAAGGTATTGTAGAATAAAGGCATGTTACAAAATATAGGCTTGTTGCTATAGTTATCCAGAAGTCAAAATGCTCATGGTTTCTACAAAAGGGAAAAGTGACCATGCTACAAGTTGCTACAAATTCTGTAATATAGTGCATCAAATCTCCAAAATGCAATTGTTGTAGAACCGCCCTAGTTGTTGTAAAAGAGAACAAGTGTTCGAATAAATTCATATTTTTAGAGTAATGGAGGCATATAAAGTCGAATAAAGACAAAATTTGGACTACTATTAGCTAACAAATATCCACATGTGTCCACCAAAAATCTTCATATTCATCTATTTACCCTTCAAAATTTTAAAATGGATGTACATGTAATTTTTCAATAATTTGTTCATAAGGTGTTTGTTGACGGTGAAAATTTTACACCAAGTAGTTGATAACCATCTCTATGTTCCCACCAAATTTTAGCACTAGATTCAATTATTTCATCTCATAAAATATGAAAACCCAATAGGGTATTCTAGCGAAAAAATAGATGGGAATCTCTTAGCATTATTCAAGGCAAAACATTTTGCATATCTCCCAGGGAGCAGAAAAAAAATGGTAGAGGAATATGAATGACCACTAGAGCTGAGGAAAGGAAATGGATGGTGTTTAAAGCCCGAGGGTTACAAAGCATTGCGGTAAGGGAATTTCTTAGTAAGAAGAAGTCTAGCAGAGAAGACACTACCCCAGAGACTAAAGGGATTAGACATTGTTGGTCCATGGTGTAGATTTTTTGAGGTACTATGAGGCTTCCCAATAGGTATGTATTTGACCTCTTGTTAGGCTCTAAGTTTCAATCTATGTGGCTGTCCTTTGTTGTCGTTTTAGGACAACAAATAGTCAAGTGCTTTCTGCTCAAATTTTTAATGGTTAAGTGTCCTTTTGAGGTTCCCTTGCAAGTGTTATATTTTCCCAATGTTAGCACGTGCAATATATTCAAAAAAAATAACACTAACTCCTAGATATTTACAACTTTAAATGCTGATTTACAATTCTAAGCATGCATGAAATGAACACAAGTATTTTTGGTCAACATGACCATGGATAA
>JZKD02S0955141.1:0-13753 GCA_000966675.3 Picea glauca | reverse complement strand
CTGAGATATAAAAAGTGAACATTAAAAACTTTCCTTATTTCCTGATGCCTGACATTGTGCTTTGAGCCTTAAGTGAAAAATCAGGAACAAAAACTCCATGTTGAATTTAGGCACAGAATCACACATCTACCTAATAGTAGGCTCTAGAATGTGCCTCTGGGTGCAATAATAATAATATAAAAAATTACATGTGACAACACATACATGCAAGAATGAGAGTATTAATATGAAACTACCCTGCAACATAAGGACATACCATTTTAGTAGTAGGAATGTATTATAATTATTATGGATAGCAACCACAAGTTAAAAAGGGTTTTAGAAGAGGATTTGGGTGAATAGAGTTATGGAGGAAGAACGGTGATTTAGGGTTTGGGGTTTGTTGGTTCTTACAGTAGGAGTACAAGAGGCCCCTAGTTAGGAAGCAAGAGAGGCCCTACTATGAAAGAAGGTCCTGGCCTTGGCATGGTGGATCCTAGATTTGCAACACCTTTGGAAAAAGGGAAGATATAACGAAAGGCGACAGAGAAAAAGTCCTTTAAGGACATACTCAAAAGTCGACTAGATAATAAAGACAAGGATATTGAAATGGGGGGAGTAGGACCCGTAAAGAAGGAAGTCTAGACAAATCAGACAGAAACAGAAAAGGTAGAGAAAGGACAAAAGCAACAAAGTTATATATAGAATGGTTGCTTACCTAAGACAATAGAAAACCTGACCTATGAGGTAACTTCACATGGCATAGGAAACTACATCCAACACATGAAAGACCATGCCCTGATAGGAAAATTTATGGGCATCTGGCCCTTGGAGAAATCTCTCTTTCTTTGGATCAAGGCTCTATGGAAGGTAAAGGGAAGGATAGATATTGAACTGGGTTCTAAGGGGTTCTTCACAACTATCTTCTCGAACCCTTCTGAGGGAGAAAAATTCTATGAGGAAGGCCCATATTTATTAAATTCGGTTGGGTTGCACATGAGATATTGGACTGAGCGGTTCACTCGAGAGAAAGAAAACTTCACAAAGGCATCATTTTGGATCTGCCTGTATTCTCTCCCCAGGGAATTGTGGGAACTGGAAACCCTCGAAGGCATTGGAAATACCCTGGGAGCCTTTGTAAAGATTTCAGAGATCACCAAGGCGGCTAAGTATATCTCCTATGCAAGGATATGTGTTTACATGAATGTAGCAGTGGTTCTCCCTGAATCTATAGTAATCTCATATCAGGATGAAGAATGGACTCAAACATTAGATTAYGAACATATCTTGTTTAGATACAAAAAATGCCACACCCATGGGAATCTCTTTAGGGACTACCCCCTTAATGTTCCCCCTCCAGGGAATGTGGGAAAATGAGAAATTGATCTAGAGGGCTTCAAAAAAATCCCAAGCAAAAGAAAGGTAGGAAGAAGATAACCTAAACAACAAACAATAAATCGGAATAAAACCACAAGTAACAGTTTCCAAACCTTTGCAAGAGAACATAGTGGAACTAATGAGAAAGAAAACAACAAGAAACCCAAAGCACCACCAAAGGCCACCCCAGGTTCCAAAGAGGAGGAGTCAAAAAGACGTAAGATCGAGAAATAACTAGGACATTAAACGATAGTTGACACAGAAGTCCAGATGAGGGATCCTCTAGCCTCAGGGGCTGACTCATCAAAGGAATCATATATGGAGACAATCCAAGAAATGGAAATGGAGGAGACAAAGATAGATCTACCAAGACTTACTGATATTCATGGATTAGTGATAATCAATAGCTTAACCATCGATCAGATCCGTAAACTGCAATCCGAACTGGACCTTGTAAAAGGGAAAGGCAAGGTCGCCGAGCTCTCAACAACATCATCAAGAGGCATGGGTATCAAGACCAATCCCCTTAAAGAAACCAAGAAACAATCAGTAGAAGAGAAAAAAAGAGGTATAAAACCTTATCCCCAAAAAAGAGAGGAAACAAGAGCTCTCATGGTGGATTCAGGACAAGTAGTCTGTTTCCTGGACAACTACTTCCACCCCCCTCCCCCAACCAAAAATTTAAAGATGAAGATTACATCCTAGAATATTAGAGGAATGAATAGTCCTTCCAAGCAGAGGATGCTAAAAGAAAAAATATCCAGGATAAAGGAAGATATCTTCCTCCTTTAGGAAACAAAATGTGACAAAGAAATCATGGAAAGGATAACCCAAAAAATATGGCCTAGAAGTGAGGCTCATTGTATAGCAGCGAAAGGATATTCAGGGGGTCTAGATATGCTCTAGGATCCTGATCTTATAGAAATGAAAACTTCTCTTCCTCCTCCAGGCACCCGACTCTCAAATTCAGGTGTATTAGAACAAAGGAAGAAGGATACATCACAAATATATACGATCCAAATTTGCCTCATCTGAAGAGAGATTTCATAGACGATCTAAATCAAATGGGAGATTCTATGAGGAACAAATTATGGGTCCTTGGAGGATACTTTAACATGATCACCTCCCCGCTCGAGAAATAAGGAGGTATTCCTAAACTAGACTAGGAGAGTAAGGACTTTGGTAATCTCATAGAAAAGCTAGTCCTAGTGGACATACCAACCAAAAATGGTACCTTGATCCAAATTTTATGAGCAACACAAAATGAATACATATTATTAAAAGATGCTTAACAAAAAATAATAGAGATACGGTAAAACTGGTTTTCTATTCAATAAGGAAATAAGCTGAAACTGTAAAATGCAGCGGAAAACAAGCTTGTTGGAATGGTGGCGGCTTATCTCTAAGAAGAGATGTGATGGTTGCGCTGATTCGCAAGAAGATGACTACAATGAGGCTCTGAAGGCCTTTTTACAATAAAAAAGAATGTTAAAAACCCTAGACATCCAAAAACCTAACCCTAGGAGATGAAGCGCCAAAAGTCATGTGGGCCCCATTTGGGTAAGTTAGTACATCAACTTCTTGGGGTCATAACTTTTGCATACGATATTCATTTTAGGCGCACGATAACCATTGGAAAGGTCTATCCGAGGACTACACATTTAGCTTGAATATATCAAGGGTCGTTTCTGACTGTGGTGAGCCCTAAAAACATTGTTTAGGGCCCCAAAACAACCCCGCAAGTCAAGGACCCAAAAACTACGAAAATAACTGCCAAAATGAACCAGTTGGAATAGGTGGGAGGCCACCGAAATCCATCTGGATAAATCCTCCCCCCTTGGGAATCAATGGTCTCCATTGTGTTGATTTTCCCCATTAGATGAGGAAATTTCTGCTGAATTTGGCCCTGGGTGAGCCACTTGCCTTGGTGCAGAAGTTGCCTTGCTTGACAACTTAATAAAGATGGAGTATTTGTTGTCAGGTTCCCTTGATCTGTGTGTCCACAATCTGATCACTGGATGCATGTTGCATGCAGCTCGGATTGATCTCTGTTGGTGTCAACTGCTCTATTATCTCTGAGGTGTCCAATAATGGTGGGAAATATGGCTGAAGGAGAGCCACATTGAAGACTCTGTGAAGGATAAAGAAAGGGGGAATTTTAAGCGCAAAAGCATTGTCACCCACAGCCTTGGTGATAGTGTATGGCCCATACCGAAGTGGGTGAAGCTTTCGATGGGGCCCTGTAAGGAATTCTTTTTGCAAGTGCAACCAAACTTTGTCTCCCACTTAAAACTTATGTGGCACCCGGTGTTGATCGTGGCGGTGCTTGTACTTGGCATTGGACTTATGTAAAATATCATGAACCTGTTGGTGGATGTGATGGATACACTCAATGAACCAGGTGGATTTTTCAGCTTCTGGTGGAGTAGGAGACGGTTTGGCTGAGGTGGTCGCTAGGGGTAGTGCAACATTAATGGGGCCCAATGGTTGGAATCCCAACCCCACCTGAAAGGGGCTGTGGCTAGTTGAGCTATCCAGAGCTCAATTATATCTATGTTGGACATAGAGAAGACTCTCATCCCATGTGTGGGGGTGCTTGGAATTATAGATGCGCAGGATATGTATGATCATCTGATTGACGACCTCAGTTTGGTCATCTGTCTAGGGGTGAAAGGCAGTGGATTTGGTGAGAATGGTATCCAGTAGTGACCAGAGGCTCAACCAGAATGTGTTGAGGAACCAACTGTCCCGATATGAGACAATGGTATGTGGGATCCAAAATTGTACCCAGACATGTTTAAAGAAGAGATTGGCAGTGGCCTGTGCAGTGATGTTCTTCTTGCAGGCAGTCATAATCGCCATCTTGGAAAAGAGATCAACAACCACAAAACCCAGTCATTTCCCCTCTTGGTGGATGGGAGGTACGACATGTAGTCCATTGAGATGGATTCCCACGACTTGTCAGGAGCAGGCAGAGGAGTGTACAAGCCATGCTTCTTAGTGGTCAGTTTGGCAATAGCACAAGCGGTGCAGGAATTGATATACTTGCCGACATCTTGTCGAATTTTTGGCCAGTAGAAATGTTTTTTCATCATTGCCACTATCTTTTCGATGACAAAGTGTCCTACCACTCAACTTTAGTGAGCTTCCCAAATTATCTTTGTGCACTCGCTTGATGGAATTCAGAGATGGCCCAAACGACACAAAAACCCGTCTTGAAGATGGAAATTAGCGACCACTAAGTTTTCTCCCAATATTTGGTATGCCTCACAGAGGTGGGGCCATCCGGAGGTCTCATGGCCGCAAGAGTCTATCACTGTGGTGAGTGCTGCGACTAGAGGTTGGCTGAGGCAATCAACAACTCGATTGGTACTTCCTGTTTTATACTTGATGTTGAGGTGGAACTACTGTAAGTATGTGGACCATTTCTGATGGAGGTCATTCTGTAGTTTGCCTTGGGTCTTCATGAACTGTAGTGGCTTGTGATCAGTGTGGATGGTTGTCTCCTTCCCCAAAATGTAATGTCTCCACTAGAAATAGGCTTGCACAATGGAGTAAATTTCTTTGTCGTAAGTAGGGTACTTACGGACAACATCTGATAGTGTCTCACTATGATACGTCACGAGGTGGCCGTGTTGATTGAGAGCGATTCCCACAACATAGTATGAAGCATCTGTCTCGATCTCAGAGGGATGTTGTAGGTTCAGTAATGAAAGTACCGGGGATGAGCACAAATTTTGCTTCAAGTCATCGAAGGCTTGTTGTTGGGACATGCCCCACACAAATTTTGCCTTATTTCCACCCCTGGTTACTTGGTTGAGGGCCCATGCAATATGAGAGAATACCAACACAAACTTGCGATAAAAATTGGCGAGGCCCAAGAAGCTTTGAATATCAGTGAGTGTGGTTGGGGCTGGTCAGTCACAGATGACCTGGATCTTGGCTAGATCCACATGCACACCATGTTGATCAATGATGTAACCTAAGTAATAGACCCTGTCCATTCCAAAGGAGCATTTTTCCAAGTTTGCATATAGTTTGTGCTACCGCAGGGTGTGTAGAACCTGCTAAGTATGCTGCAAGTGTTTCGTCCAAGTCTTGCTAAAGATGAGGATGTCATCGAGATACACCACTACAAAAGTACTGGTGAAAGGTCGTAGGATATCGTCCATCATCCTCATAAAATTTGTTGGAGCATTTTTCAAACCAAAGGGCATGACCAACCATTCAAAAAGACCTTCTTTTGACTTGAAGGTGGTCTTCCATATATCTGTATGTTCTATTGGGACCTATTGGTATCCAGACTTCAGATCAATCTTACTAAAGTATTTGACTCCCGTGAGCTGATCAAGGAGGTGGTCAATTCAGGGAATCGGGTACTAGTTTCGGACTGTGATTTTATTCAATGCCCAATAATCGATGCAGAGTCTCTAGGTTCCATCTTTATTTTGCACCACTACGATTGGGCTCCCACAAGGTGATGATCTGGGATGGATGTGCCCCTTGTGGAGAAGTTCTTGGATCTGCCTTTTGATCTCCTCATTTTCTAACAGAGAGCGACGGTAGACCAAACCATTGGGTAGTAGTGTGCCTAGGATCAGATCGATGGGATGCTTGACCTGGCAGTGTAGAGGTACCCCGATATGAGAGGATAATATATTTGACTATTCTTCCATGACCTTATCCACGTGCTTCTGTTGTGTGGAGAGATTGGTCATGGAGGTCATGGATGTGGCTGTGATCTTTCGCTTACTCTGAGAGAGAATCATGAAGAAGACAAATTTCCCGGTCTGAGAGATGACCTNATCTTGTTTAGATACAAAAAATGCCACACCCATGGGAATCTCTTTAGGGACTACCCCCTTAATGTTCCCCCTCCAGGGAATGTGGGAAAATGAGAAATTGATCTAGAGGGCTTCACAAAAATCCCAAGCAAAAGAAAGGTAGGAAGAAGATAGCCTAAACAACAAACAATAAATCAGAATAAAACCACAAGTAACAGTTTCCAAACCTTGGCAAGAGAACATAGTGGAACTAATGAGAAAGAAAACAACAAGAAACCCAAAGCACAACCAAAGGCCACCCTAGGTTCCAAAGAGGAGGAGTAAAAAAGACGTAAGATCGAGAAATAACCAGGACATTAAACGATAGTTGACACAGAAGTCCAGATGAGGGATCCTCTAGCCTCAGGGGATGACTCATCAAAGGAATCATATATGGAGACAATCCAAGAAATGGAAATGGAGGAGACAAAGATAGATCTACCAAGACTTACTGAGATTCATGGATTAGTGATAATCAATAGCTTAACCATCGATCAGATCCGTAAACTACAATCCGAACTGGACCTTGTAAAAGGGAAAGGCAAGGTCGCCAAGCTCTCAACAACATCATCAAGAGGCATGGGTATCAAGACCAATCCCCTTAAAGAAACCAAGAAACAATCAGTAGAAGAGAAAAAAAGAGGTAGAAAACCTTATCCCCAAAAAAGAGAGGAAACAAGAGCTCTCATGGTGGATTCAAGACAAGTAGTCTGTTTCCTAGACAACTACTTCCACCCCCCTCCCCCAACCAAAAATTTAAAGATGAAGATTACATCCTAGAATATTAGAGGAATGAATAGTCCTTCCAAGCAGAGGATGCTAAAAGAAAAAATATCCAGGATAAAGGAAGATATCTTCCTCCTTTAGGAAACAAAATGTGACAAAGAAATCATGGAAAGGATAACCCAAAAAATATGGCCTAGAAGTGAGGCTCATTGTATAGCAGCGAAAGGATATTCAGGGGGTCTAGCTATGCTCTAGGATCCTGATCTTATAGAAATGAAAACTTCTCTTCCTCCTCCAGGCACCCGACTCTCAAATTCAGGTGTATTAGAACAAAGGAAGAAGGATACATCACAAATATCTACGATCCAAATTTGCCTCATATGAAGAGAGATTTCATAGATGATCTAAATCAAATGGGAGATTCTATGAGGAACAAATTATGGGTCCTTGGAGGATACTTTAACATGATCACCTCCCCGCTCGAGAAATAAGGAGGTATTCATAAACTAGACTAGGAGAGTAAGGACTTTGGTAATCTCATAGAAAAGCTAGTCCTAGTGGACATACCAACCAAAAATGGTACCTTGATCCAAATTTTATGAGCAACACGAAATGAATACAGATTATTAAAAGATGCTTAACAAAAAATAATAGAGATACAGTAAAACTGGTTTTCTATTCAATAAGGAAATAAGCTGAAACTGTAAAATGCAGCGGAAAACAAGCTTGTTGGAATGGTGGCGGCTTATCTCTAAGAAGAGATGTGATGGTTGCGCTAATTCGCAAGAAGATGACTACAATGAGGCTCTGAAGGCCTTTTTACAATAAAAAAGAATGTTAAAAACCCTAGACATCCAAAAACCTAACCCTAGGAGATGAAGCACCAAAAGTCATGTGGGCCCCATTTGGGTAATTTAGTACATCAACTTCTCGGGGTCATAACTTTTGCATACGATCTTCGTTTTAGGCGCACAATAACCATTGGAAATGTCTATCCGAGGACTACACATTTAGCTTGCATATATCAAGGGTCGTTTCTGACTGTGGTGAGCCCTAAAAACATTGTTTAGGGCCCCAAAACAACCCCGCAAGTCAAGGACCCGAAAACTACGAAAATAATTGCCATAATGAACCAGTTGGAATAGGTGGGAGGCCACCGAAATCCATCTGGATCAATTGTCCCCCCTTGGGAATCAATGGTCTCCATTGTGTTGATTTCCCCCATTATATGAGGAAATTTCTGCTGAATTTGGCCCTGGGTGAGCCACTTACCTTGGTGCAGAAGTTGCCTTGCTTGACAACTTAATAAAGATGGATCATTTGTTGTCGGGTGCCCTTGATCTGTGTGTCCACAATCTGATCATTGGATGCATGTTGCATGCAGCTAGGGTTGATCTCTGTTGGTGTCAACTGCTCTATTATCTCTGAGGTGTCCAATAATGGTGGGAAATATGGCTGAAGGAGAGCCACATTGAAGACTCTGTGAAGGCTAAAGAAAGGGGGAATTTTAAGTGCAAAAGCATTGTCACCCATAGCCTTGGTGATAGTGTATGGCCCATACCGAAGTGGGTGAAGCTTTCGATGGGGCCCTGTAAGGAATTCTTTCTACAAGTGCAACCAAACTTTGTCTCCCACTTAAAACTTATGTGGCACCCGGTGTTGATCATGGCGGTGCTTGTACTTGGCATTGGAATTATGTAAAATATCATGAACCTGTTGGTGGATGTGATGGATACACTCAATGAACCAGGTGTATTTTTCAGCTTCTGGTGGAGTAGGAGACGGTTTGGCTGAGGTGGTCGCTAGGGGTAGTGCAACATTAATGGGGCCCAATGGTTGGAATCCCAACCCCACCTGAAAGGGGCTGTGGCTAGTTGAGCTATCCAGAGCTCAATTATATCTATGTTGGACATAGAGAAGACTCTCATCCCATGTGTGGGGGTGCTTGGAATTATAGATGCGCAGGATATGTATGATCATCTGATTGACGACCTCAGTTTGGTCATCTGTCTAGGGGTGAAAGGCAGTGGATTTGGTGAGAATGGTATCCAGTAGTGACCAGAGGCTCAACCAGAATGTGTTGAGGAACCAACTGTCCCGATATGAGACAATGGTATGTGGGATCCAAAATTGTACCCAGACATGTTTAAAGAAGAGATTGGCAGTGGCCTGTGCAGTGATGTTCTTCTTGCAGGCAGTCATAATCGCCATCTTGGAAAAGAGATCAACAACCACAAAACCCAGTCATTTCCCCTCTTGGTGGATGGGAGGTACGACATGTAGTCCATTGAGATGGATTCCCACGACTTGTCAGGAGCAGGCAGAGGAGTGTACAAGCCATGCTTCTTAGTGGTCAGTTTGGCAATAGCACAAGCGGTGCAGGAATTGATATACTTGCCGACATCTTGTCGAATTTTTGGCCAGTAGAAATGTTTTTTCATCATTGCCACTATCTTTTCGATGACAAAGTGTCCTACCACTCAACTTTAGTGAGCTTCCCAAATTATCTTTGTGCACTCGCTTGATGGAATTCAGAGATGGCCCAAACGACACAAAAACCCGTCTTGAAGATGGAAATTAGCGACCACTAAGTTTTCTCCCAATATTTGGTATGCCTCACAGAGGTGGGGCCATCCGGAGGTCTCATGGCCGCAAGAGTCTATCACTGTGGTGAGTGCTGCGACTAGAGGTTGGCTGAGGCAATCAACAACTCGATTGGTACTTCCTGTTTTATACTTGATGTTGAGGTGGAACTACTGTAAGTATGTGGACCATTTCTGATGGAGGTCATTCTGTAGTTTGCCTTGGGTCTTCATGAACTGTAGTGGCTTGTGATCAGTGTGGATGGTTGTCTCCTTCCCCAAAATGTAATGTCTCCACTAGAAATAGGCTTGCACAATGGAGTAAATTTCTTTGTCGTAAGTAGGGTACTTACGGACAACATCTGATAGTGTCTCACTATGATACGTCACGAGGTGGCCGTGTTGATTGAGAGCGATTCCCACAACATAGTATGAAGCATCTGTCTCGATCTCAGAGGGATGTTGTAGGTTCAGTAATGAAAGTACCGGGGATGAGCACAAATTTTGCTTCAAGTCATCGAAGGCTTGTTGTTGGGACATGCCCCACACAAATTTTGCCTTATTTCCACCCCTGGTTACTTGGTTGAGGGCCCATGCAATATGAGAGAATACCAACACAAACTTGCGATAAAAATTGGCGAGGCCCAAGAAGCTTTGAATATCAGTGAGTGTGGTTGGGGCTGGTCAGTCACAGATGACCTGGATCTTGGCTAGATCCACATGCACACCATGTTGATCAATGATGTAACCTAAGTAATAGACCCTGTCCATTCCAAAGGAGCATTTTTCCAAGTTTGCATATAGTTTGTGCTACCGCAGGGTGTGTAGAACCTGCTAAGTATGCTGCAAGTGTTTCGTCCAAGTCTTGCTAAAGATGAGGATGTCATCGAGATACACCACTACAAAAGTACTGGTGAAAGGTCGTAGGATATCGTCCATCATCCTCATAAAATTTGTTGGAGCATTTTTCAAACCAAAGGGCATGACCAACCATTCAAAAAGACCTTCTTTTGACTTGAAGGTGGTCTTCCATATATCTGTATGTTCTATTGGGACCTATTGGTATCCAGACTTCAGATCAATCTTACTAAAGTATTTGACTCCCGTGAGCTGATCAAGGAGGTGGTCAATTCAGGGAATCGGGTACTAGTTTCGGACTGTGATTTTATTCAATGCCCAATAATCGATGCAGAGTCTCTAGGTTCCATCTTTATTTTGCACCACTACGATTGGGCTCCCACAAGGTGATGATCTGGGATGGATGTGCCCCTTGTGGAGAAGTTCTTGGATCTGCCTTTTGATCTCCTCATTTTCTAACAGAGAGCGACGGTAGACCAAACCATTGGGTAGTAGTGTGCCTAGGATCAGATCGATGGGATGCTTGACCTGGCAGTGTAGAGGTACCCCGATATGAGAGGATAATATATTTGACTATTCTTCCATGACCTTATCCACGTGCTTCTGTTGTGTGGAGAGATTGGTCATGGAGGTCATGGATGTGGCTGTGATCTTTCGCTTACTCTGAGAGAGAATCATGAAGAAGACAAATTTCCCGGTCTGAGAGATGACCTTCCTGCATTGTTTAGCAGAGATAAAGGAAGTAACACTAAGAGGGACTGCCTCGGGTATCCTGTACAATTTCATGTTCAAAGTAATAATAACACTACAATTCCTAGACTCATGTACAACATGACATTTCCATAAATAAGATTGGCCCAAAAAAACATTACAAACTTCAAGAGGAGCAACATCACACAATACCTCATCTTTGAAGGGCTTGATGCCATGNATTTCCCCTCTTGGTGGATGGGAGGTACGAAATGTAGTCCATTGAGATGGATTCCCACGACTTGTCAGGAGTAGGCAGAGGAATGTACAAGCCATGCTTCTTAGTGGTCAGTTTGGCAATAGCACAAGCGGTGCAGGAATTGATATACTTGCCGACATCTTGTCGAATTTTTGGCCTGTAGAAATGTTTTTTCATCATTGCCACTATCTTTTCGACGACAAAGTGTCCTACCACTCAACTTTAGTGAGCTTCCCAAATCATCTTTGCGCACTCGCTTGATGGAATTCAGAGATGGCCCAAACGACACAAAAACCCATCTTGAAGATGGAAATTAGCGACCACTAAGTTTTCTCCCAATATTTGGTATGCCTCATAGAGGTGGGGCCATCCGGAGGTCTCATGGCCGCAAGAGTCTATCACTGTGGTGAGTGCTACGACTGGAGGTTGGCTGATGCAATCAACAACTCGATTGGTACTTCCTGTTTTATACTTGATGTTGAGGTGGAACTACTGTAAGTATATGGACCATTTCTTATGGAGGTCATTCTGCAGTTTGCCTTGGGTCTGCATGAACTGTAGTGGCTTGTGATCAGTGTGGATGGTTGTCTCCTTCCCCAAAATGTAATGTCTCCACTAGAAATAGGCTTGCACAATGGACTACATTTGTTTGTCATAAGTAGGGTACTTACAGACAACAGCTGATAGTGTCTCACTATGATACGTCACGAGGTGGCCGTGTTGATTGTGAACGATTCCCACAACATAGTCTGAAGCATCTGTCTCGATCTCAGAGGGATGTTGTAGGTTCAGTAATGAAAGTACCGGGGATGAGCACAAATGTTGCTTCAAGTCATCGAAGGCTTGTTGTTGGGACATTCCCCACACAAATTTTGCCTTATTTCCACCCCTGGTTACTTGGTTGAGGGCCCATGCAATATGAGAGAATACCAACACAAACTTGCGATAGAAATTGGCGAGGCCCAAGAAGCTTTGAATAACAGTGAGTGTGGTTGGGGCTGGTCAGTCACGGATGACCTGTATCTTGGATAGATCCACATGCACACCATGTTGATCAATGATGTAGCCTAAGTAATAGACCCTATCCATTCCAAAGGAGCATTTTTCCAAGTTTGCATATAGTTTGTGCTGCCGCAGGGTGTGCAGAACCTGCTAAGTATGCTGCAAGTGTTTCGTCCAAGTCTTGCTAAAGATGAGGATGTCATCGAGATACACCAATACAAAAGTACTGGTGAAAGGTCATAGGATATCGTCCATCATCCTCATAAAAGTTGTTGGAGCATTTTTCAAACCAAAGGGCATGACCAACCATTCAAAAAGACCTTATTTTGACTTGAAGGCAGTCTTCCATACATCTGTATGTTCTATTGGGACCTATTGGTATCTAGAATTCAGATCAATCTTACTAAAGTATTTGGCTCCCGTGAGCTGATCAAGGAGGTGGTCAATTCAGGGAATCGGGTACTAGTTTCGGACTGTGATTTTATTCAATGCCCAATAATCGATGCAGAGTCGTTAGGTCCCATCTTTTTTTTACACCACTACGATTGGGCTCCCACAAGGTGATGATCTGGGATGGATGTGCTCCTTGTGGAGAAGTTCTTGGATCTGCCTCTTGATCTCCTCATTTTCTAACGGAGAGCGGCGGTAGACCAAACCATTGGGTAGTAGTGTGCCTAGGATCAGATCGATGGGATGCTTGACCTGGTAGTGTAGAGGTACCCCGATAGGAGAGGAGAATATATTTGAGTATTCTTCCATGACCTTATCCACTTGCTTCTGTTGTGTGGAGAGATTGGTCATGGAGGTCATGGATGTGGCTGTGATCTTTCGCTTACTCTGAGAGAGAATCATGAAGAAGACAAATTTCCCGGTCTGAGAGATGACCTTCCTGCATTGTTTAGCAGAGATAAAGGAAGTAACACTAAGAGGGACTGCCTCGGGTATCCTGTACAATTTCATGTTCAAAGTAATAATAACACTACAATTCCTAGACTCATGTACAACATGACATTTCCATAAATAAGATTGGCCCAAAAAAACATTACAAACTTCAAGAGGAGCAACATCACACAATACCTCATCTTTGAAGGGCTTGATGCCATGCGACAGTCGACATTGTTGGCTGACATGAAGATTTATTCCTTGGTGAAGCCATCCAATGGAGTCGGGTTGCGGGTGCGACGTTGTCGGCAGGGCCAGTCGCTTGACGACCTCTGCTGAGATGCGGTTCTTTTGGCTATCGCTATCAACAATGAAGTGTAGCGGGGACTTTTACCCACATCTATAAATGGAAAAAGTGTTCGCCTTCTTCTATCTCATCTGGTTCACCAGGATGGATCTTGGTGGTAGAAATGGTGGCACTGGGTTCCACGTCAATGATCTATCTTCCCCTTTTTGGTTTTGAATCAAAGTCATAACTCGCATATGATTCATAGGCTTTCACTTCGACCACTAGC
>JZKD02S0955129.1:222409-240145 GCA_000966675.3 Picea glauca | reverse complement strand
AGAGCAGGGTTGATTGCTTTGTTGGCCTCAATGTGACCTCATACTTTACCCTTGTGTTAGAAGGGATTCCCAAAGTCAGTGATATAGAAACTGGATTTCACTCCCTAACTCAAAGATGCCCAAACTCGTCGAGCAAATAGCATAAAGCTCAGGAAAACTCAGGAAAAACAAAGATAAATCAACGTAAAGTTGTTAAAGAGTTTGGAGAGAATAGAAAATAAGTTGGATAAGGAGAATGACTAGAGCAGAACAGGGAGTCACCGAAATTTTGGGGGAAAAGATCAAGGATTACGGGTAGACACCGTCATCACTCCGAAAGTCGCTCCAAGAGAAGAGCACACAGTAGTTCCAACCCATCTCTTACCAGAAATCACATGAGATCTAGAGTGGATGAACTAAAGGGAGAAATGAATAAGATTAAGCCTCCTACATTTGATGGAGAACATAAGAAGGAGGAAGATGCCGAAACATGGTTGTTGGGCATGAGGAAATATTTCCAACTGCAAAATTATTACTCTCATGCAGAAGGAAGCATTGCAATGTATCAACTGAAAGGAAAAGCATCCATGTGGTGGTATCATCTTGTGCAAGTGTAGCACATTAGAGAGAAAGATATCACTTGGAAAGAATTCAAGAAGTATTTCGAGAAAAAGTATTTGACTAAGAGATATTATGACAGAAAGATGAAAGAGTTCTTTGAACTCAATCTAGGAAGCATGATCATTGATGAGTATGAACAAAGGTTTCTGGAATTACTAAAGTATGTTTCGTTCATCAAAGATGAGACTGTCAAGATTCAGAGGTATCTAAATGGATTGCCACCTTCCATTGGGGACAAGATTTAGTATGATGACCCAAAAACCATGGAAGAGACGATAAGGAGGGAAAAATGATTATATGAACAACAAAAAGAAAATCCTACCTTCCATAAGGCTTGGGAAGACAAGAAGAAGTTCAAGAAAGAGCAGAGACAAAAGGGAAGCAAACCTTCCTTTTTCAGAAATAGTCCTCAGGGACAACCATCTTTTAGAGAACCCGGAAAGGATAAAGTGGGTGGACAAATGCCAATATAGACACCTATGGAGTGTTGGGGTTGTAGAGATAACCATAGGTACAGAGATTGCCCCCACATAAATGATAAAGTGAGAACTATCCACAATGTTCAGCAGGCTGAAACAGTGGAGGACATGGGTAGTAGAATGCAAAGGATCTATGTAGCCCTGGACAACAAAGCTAAATTTTAGTCGCACATGATTGAAGTGGAAGGTATGATTAACAACCAACCATTTACTATTTTAATTGAATCAGGGGCTAGCCATACTTATATAGATCCTAGAGTGGTGGAAATTTTTCATTTGTCGAAAATCAAACATGAAAAGTCTTGGTTAGTGTAGTTGGCTATAGGAACCAAGAGGAAAGCCACCGAGTTGGTTAAGTCCTGTCCTGTGGACATGAATGGGTTGAGCATGAAGGTTGAATTGAACATTCTACCTTTAGGCTCTTATGATTGTTTAATTGGGATGGACTGGTTGAACCAACACCATGACATCCTAGACTATCGTAACAAGGAACTCACTTGCCTAGATGAGGAAGGGAATCGGAAAACAGTCCAAGGAATTCCCAGAGTTGTTGCTATCAGAGAAATCTCAACAATGCAGTTGAAGAAGTGCTACAGAAAATGTTGTCAATTATTTGCAGCCCATGTGGAGGAAACACCTAAGGGGAAGGTTTCAGGTATTGGAGATCATGCGGTACTAAAGGATTTTGAAGATGTATTTCAAGAGGTACCATGATTACCTCCGAAAAGAGATATCGACTTCTCTGTAAACTTGATGCCTGGAGCATCTCAAGTATCGAAAGATCCTTACAGAACGAGTACGCTAGAGATGAAAGAACTGCAATTGCATCTTGAGGAGCTTCTAAAGAAGGGGTATATACGATCAAGTGTGTCACCTTGGGGAGCCCTGGTTCTGCTCGTGAAGAAGAAGGACAGAACACTGAGATTGTGTATCGATTTTAGACAATTGAACAAGGTAACTGTAAAGAACAAGTATCCTCTGCCGAGGATTGATGACCTCTTCGACCAGTTGAAGGATGCGAAGATATTTTTTAAGATAGACCTCAGGTCGGGATATCACCAGGTAAGGATAAAGAATGAAGACATCAACAAGGCCGCCTTGAGAACAAGGTATGGTCATTATGAGTTCACAGTGGTGCCATTTGGGTTGTCAAATGCACTCGTTGTTTTTATGTGTCTAATGAATGGTGTATTCAGGGACTATTTGGGCAAGTTTGTCATAGTATTTTTGGATGAAATTCTGGTGTATTCCAAGTCAGAGGAAGAGCATGAAAAACATCTGAGGATGGTGTTGCAGGTGATAAGAGAGCACCAAATATATGCCAAGTTGAGAAAGTGATTGTTTTATCAGGAGAAGATCCATTACTTAGGGCATATTATTTCAAAGGAAGGGATAGTTGTAGATCCTGAGAAGATTGAGGCCATCAGAGAATGGTCAGTGCCCAAGAATGTGACAAAAGTCAAGTCCTTTATGGGTGTAACTGGTTATTACAGGAGGTTTATCGCAAGGCTCTCGAGGTTATCTCACCCTATCACTTCATTGCCAAAGAAAGAGAAGAAATTTCAGTGGACATAGGATTGTGAGAGAAGCTTCCAGTGATTGAAGCATCTGTTAACCAGTGATCCAATCCTGAGGATCGCAGGCCCAAATGAATATTTCATGGTATGCACCGATGCATGAAAAGAAGGACTGGGAGGATTCCTTAGTCAGAATGGATTTGTAATTTGTTATGAATCTAGAAATTTGAAACAACATGAAAGGAACTACACAACTCATGATTTGGAGTTAGTGTCGATCGTTCACGATCTGAGGAAATGGAGACATTACCTCATGGGAAGGAGGTTTGAATTAAGAACATACCATAATGGTCTGAAGTATTTATTTGTTCACCCAACCTTGAACGCTAGACAAAGTAGGTGGCTGGAATTTCTCTGTGAATATGATTCTGACATCAAGCATATCAAAGGGAAGGAGAATAAAGTGGCAGATGCACTTAGCAGGAGAGTACACAAATTACATGCTACAACCATTAGCATGTATCAAGCGGATATAAAGGGTAGAGTTTTGGAAGTTGCAAGTGCAGACTTGCAATACAGGAAATTGGTAGCGAAACTACAATAGGGTAAGATGCTGCAAGTAGTCAAAAATTATCAGCTTGGAACTGATGGACCACTTCTGTACAAGAAGAAAATTTATGTACCTAATGTCCAAGACATGAACCTTATGATTTTGCATGGAATGCATAATGTGCCTTATGAAGGGCACCGTGGATATCAGAAAAATGTGGCAGCAATCAAGAGCCATTACTTTTGTCTAGGTATGAAGAAAGAGATTACAAAATACATCACCAGATGTATGGAGTGACATAATTTTAAAGCTGAGCACAAGCACCCAGCAGGGTTGCTGGAACCTTTACCTATTCCTGAGTGGAAGTGGGAAGTGGTGACAATGGATTTCATCGCAGGATTTCCCAGGATAGGCAAGCAACATGATTCAATCATGGTGGTGGTGGATAAGCTTACGAAAGTTGCCCATTTTATTCTATTAAAGACTATTCACAAGGCAGTGGATGTTGCCGACATCTTTATGAAGGAAGTAGAACGATTGCACGAAATTCCCAAGACAATTGTGTCTGACCGAGACCCGAAATTTACAGCCTATCATCCTAAGTCAGATGGGAAAACATAGCAGGTGAATCGAGTGATATAAGACATACTAAGGATGTATGTGATGGACAAACCTTCGAAATGGGAAGACTACCTGTACTTGGTGGAATTCACCTACAACAATGGGTATCAAGCATAATTGAAGATGAGCCCATTTGAATCACTTTATGGTAGAAAGTGCAATACTCCAGTAAGCTGGGATAATCTAGCTGACATAGCAGTAGTTGGACCAGAGTTGCTCAAGGAAATGGAAAAACAGATGTTGAAAATTAAGCAGAATTTAAAAGCCGCCAAAGACATGCAGAAAAGTTATGCTGATAAGAAAAAAACCCACAAGGATTTTAAAGTGGGTGACCATGTTTTCCTGAAAGTAAAAGCTAATAGAAGTTCCCTGAAGCTGGGAAACTATGCCAAGTTGGAAGCCGGATTTTGCGGGCCATTTGAAATTCTAGAAAGGATTGGGACAGTTGCATATATGCTTGCATTACCTGCATCCATGACTGTACATAATGTATTTCATGTTTTATTTATTAATAAATATATACCTGATGCTAATCATGTTATGAATTGGAATGTGATCTAGGTGGAGCAAGAAGGTGTCTTGCAAGTGCATCCTATGCGCATATTGGACCAGAAAAGAAACCAGCTCCAGAATCGAGCCATAGCTCTTGTAAAGGTCCACTGGACCTGGTACAATCCCAAGGACGTGACATGGGAGAATGAAGATGCTATACGGGTAGAATACCTGCATCTTTTCGAAGATTTTTGAAATCTTGTTGATGCTGTGTGAAAGTTACACCGAGGACAGTGCAAAAATAAGGGGAGGGGATTGCAATACCCCAAGGACATGCCCCAATTGCATAATGATTTGTAATTTTGTTTTATAGTACGGTGATCCAATTTTATCTAAGTTGGTGGGTTTATGTGTTATTTAGGCCGGAGAGCCTAAGTGTTGAAGACCAAGAGCTTGATTTTTGTACATGTAATGATGCACATTATTAATATAAAAACACCTCTGTGTTTGGACCAACCATGATGAATGAGTGATGGGGGACTAAGCTTCCACAAAGTCTTCGTAAGGGAGAGGGGGTTGAAAGGTTTGGAGAAGGGATAAGCTTAGGAGCTTAAGACTTTGGGGACAATAATTAAATATTATTCCAAAATCTGTGTAAATGTTTATGTTTTATCCTAGGTTCCTAGAAGGGGGAACGTGTGCAAAATGGGGAGCATGCATCCCCAGGGAGACATGTGTTGACCTAGGTGCATGCAGTTAAAACCAGAGAAGCGAGTTGTGTTGGGGGTTCGACTTTCCATTCTCCATTCTCCATCTGAGATCGTGGGTGTCCATGATCGACCTATGTTTTTCGGTGTTATTCAAGGGGAATCCTTACCTAAACCATGGAGTCTCTGTGTAGGATGTTTGTACACTCATACACATTCCTGAACCTAGAACCTTGAGTCTATCCTGTATTGTTGGTTGGAAAAACCGAATGTCCCGTAATTGTTGAGCCTTGTTATGTTGTAGCGTTTGTCTGTCACCAGTTTGGGAAAGCCCGTGTCTGTGTTTCCCGTGGACTGTTGCGGCCGTGCAGTGCTTGTCTACATGTGGCTTGCTGGCTAGTGTATGTTCATGTTGAGCCTCGTAGTTTTCTGACTACGTTGGAAACTGAGTTGAAGGAAACAGGTTTTCTGGCCTGTGTGTAACACTCTCTCTAGGTGAGGGAGGTGGTTGCGGTTGAAAAGAACAGGTTGCTAGAACTATGAGCAACTCTTTCTAGGTGAGAGAGTGTGATGAGGAAGTAAGAACTCCTGGAAGGGGTCCTATCGCTGCTACAGAGCTCTGAGAATTTCGATCCAATCTGTTGCTGAATCCCAATGCAAGGGAGGTTTAGCAGCCGAAGGACTGTCTTGGTGACAATGAAGGTGTATACTTGTGGGGTGGGACATGCATGTGGGGAATGATAGTCTATGAATAGTAGGCATAAGTAGCTCCTGGGATTCAACAACAATGTGTCTTCCTGTTGACCTTTCCTAGCCTAGGATTCCCTGCCCGGTGGAGCTTAGTCCCAACTCAGGGGCGACCTACTGCTGAGAGTGATGAGCAGCGCGGTCTAAGGTTGGGAGGTTTTTGGAAGGTTTGCACGCAGTTGGTGGAATTACTACAGTTTCAAAGATAAGTATCAGTTCAGGCTTAATATTATGTTTTCCATTCCTATGATACTTATATGTTATCATGTATTCTGTTGTGCATATGAATTATTGTTAATGCCCTTGATGATGTGTATTAGCAGTAATCATGTGCTTACTCTGAGTAGTTTAGTTAAATCTGTTAATTAAGTTTAATATGCATGTTTTATATATGAGTATGAGAATTTTTCTGTGAAGTAGCGTTTCCCGACCGTGGGGTTGATGGCTGAGGACGTTACAATATGGTATCAAGCTGAGTAGTTGCATTTCCCAGGCCAGAGTGATGGTTGGGGATGTTACAATAGTGGCACTCTCAACTACAAAAGTTGAATACATGGCAGCCACTCATGCAAGCAAGGAAGCAATATGGTTATAGATATTTTGTTTAGGTATTGGGTTAGTACAACAAGCGATAAGGTTAGATTGTGATAGTCAGAGTGCAATCTTCCTGGAAAAGAACCCAACTTGTCATTCAAATACAAAACATATTGATATTCAATATCATTTTCTGAGAAACATGGTTGAAGACAAGAAGGTGTTGCTAGAAAAGGTTGACACCTTGAAGAATGTCGTAGATTCGTTGACAAAGTTTGTGAGCACTGAGAAGTTCTCATGGTGTAGAGAAAAAATGGACATTACTACCATGGATTGTTGACAATGTAATCCTGTGACCCCCTGTATGCAAAGAAAACAATAAGTGGGAAAATGTTGGGTAGGTGTTATATTCTTTGCATGTGTGTGGGAGGGGGTGCATCATATTTGGCGACTATGTTTGAAGATCCCTCACCAGTAGCACTCTTTGTGTCGTGTGTGTAGGGTACTTTCCTAGTGGGGTCCCAAGGGGGGCCAAGATTCCCCCCCTAGTTACGCAAAGTGTTTGGCTCTAGGGAAGCGCCCCAAAATATTTTTTAGGCAATTTTTTCTATTTAAGAGTTTTTTGCTATTTTTAGCGGTTTTCTAAATTAATCATGGATTAAGGGATTAGGGTTTTGGTAGTTGTAGAATACCTAATTTTTTTATATATTGTATTGTGAATGGTGAAATTACTACACATAAGAGTTGAGAGGTGCAACACCAAGAAAAGATGGTTTTCTCCCAGTTAAGGGTTTCCAACGTAAATCTCAGTGTACTATGTGTGTGAGCCATTGATTAATTTAGGCTTTTCTTAGAATTTGTATGCATTGTTTTACTTCACAGGTTTAAAACTTACAGATAATACCCCTAAAAGTTGTATTGTTTTTTTTTTTTTTTTTAAATAGAACCAATTAGAATTATATTATAAAAGTGGCTGCAACAGAGTTGAATCAACAAAGCATTACATAAGTTCCAAATATGAAGAGAAACTCTTGAAGTGAAGAGAGAAGTCCATCTTCTACCACTTTGATAAGTCTATTTTTACAAAAAAAAAGTTGACCTTCCTCCATGTATATATTCTAACAAAAGAGTTTAAAACAAAAACAATATTGCTTAGCATAGAACCTGTCTTAATTGATCTTGAGACTGGTGTCCACTTCTTGTTGGTACTTTGCCTTGATGCTCTAGTCTTCCTGAGGTTGGAATTATTGGCTAACTTCTTGTGAGGTTTGGGATCCTTTAGAGAAAACTTGTATTTTTTGAACTTGAGATTGGTGGAACATAATTTGTTTTAATTATCTAATTGTTCACTGGTTTGAGCGGATTTGTTGGGATTGTTTGTTCACCTCCTTCAAAATTGTAGCTATTTCCTAGTCCCTCTTCTGCTCCTACTCCTGAATTTTATTCACCAATTGATTATTTGTTTCTTCCAATGATTCCAATTCATGGCGTTGAGCCCTCAAAGTCTCTTTTATTTTCTCCATTTCACAAGAAGAACAGTGAAAAGGTAGCTTGTTGTGCATGATGCTCATAGTCTTGTAACACACAATTTGACTATTGGTGTAGATGGTAATGAAGGAAGGTGGAAAAGTATGGCTAGGGTGGCGAAGGAGTCTCGAGCTAAGGGGCGAAGAATAGAGCCAAAATGTCCCTATTCCACTGCATATCCCCAATAAATAGTTTGTCGAGTGTGAATCCATGTGGTGTCGCATGAGTGTACTAGTCTGCAAGGACAAAATGAATGACATAATGGTTGGGGAGGGAAATCTCCCATATGTGATCCCGAGTGATACCATGAACTATTTATGAGACAAAGAGTGCCCAATAAAAAACATGTGCCAAATGGTGGTTTCTAACCATCTGGGGTGGCATATGTAGTGTAGGTGTAATGATGACATATGCATGGAAATCATTAAGTGAAGGATCATGTCAACCAATTTTTTTTATTGAAACTTGCATTTTCCTAAGGTAAGTTATGATATGATAAAAATCCATTTTTATCGATTTTTCCTTGCTCTAAATTCCTTGCACCCTTGACAAGGGAGTCTTCTTCATCGTTTTGATGCCCGAGAAGTGTAAATATTCTACCTTGTGGAATTTTCCTTCTTTGTTTGCAATATGTTGATAGATTATTTGTAAACAAAGCTTCTTACAATTACTTAGTTTTTGGAAACCTTTGATGACCAACTCAAAGCCGTCAATTACAATGATGTCCTTAGATGGATTTGCACTGAGAAGTTTTAGTCCCATGAATATGGGAAAAGCTTCATCCATATTGTTGGAAGAGTTCCCTAGCCCACATGCATAGGTTATACTCTCTTTTCCAACCAAAAGTTGCACTATTATGTTAAAAAACCAATTTTGATTGTTTCTGAGTCAATTTTTCCAAAATGGGAAGTTAGTTATATGTGAACCATATTAAACGCTAATTGTTGTTGTTAATATTAATTTGGTCATCTTAGCCACTATTTTGAATAACATTTCAAGGGGTTTTAACTATTATTTTCCTTATTAATAAATCCCTTGAGGTCTCACCATTCATCCATTATCACAAGTAAGGTTATGTTGTTGAAATTCTACTAGATTCTTAAAGACCTTACTTACTAATCAAGGAGGGAGTCATCTACACACCAAGGAAACCAAGGAACCATACTAATGAGGGGATTTGGAGCCCATTGTCTTCATCAAGCTGACTTCATAGGTGCTATCTTGGTCTCATTCATTTTGTAATGGAATTCTTTCATTCTTTTTAAACTTCTTCATGTAAATGTTTTTCTTCCATGATTTGTGTTATAAACTTTATGAATGAGATATGTTCGAGAATGGTGAAGTTAGCTTATGGTTAGGGTTTCTAGCTCTAAAATCCATTATTGTCTATGCTTAACACACAACTGTTAAGTTAGTGTATTTTATACACCATTGTCACAAATTGCATACAATAGGTTGGTAACTCCACTGGGGAAAATAACCATTTATTTTTCTCTAGTTGTGGTGTGTGTATTTCCTCCCTTACCCTCTTCACTCATAGTGTAAATTTTGGAATTTTCTTTCTATTTCTCTTTGTTTTGTTTGCACAAACGTTTGTAGGTTGGAACCCTTCATTTTTTGCTCAGGAAAAACCCAACATCTTTCTCTGCCAGTTTTAGAGAAAACATAGATATTGACCCCTTGTTTTGCACTTGTTTAGCATATAAACTACCTCCAGTTTCTGCACTTTTTTAGTGCACTTTTTTGGGGGGTTTTCTATACTCATTCAACATGGAAATTGTCCCTTGTTTCTACACTGTTAATGCAAATTTTGAGGTACTTTTCTGCATTATTCCCATAATTTATTTATTTATTATATTTTGTTTTTTCTTGATTTAAGAAGTACTCTTATAAGGTTTATTCATACTTTTAGGGAATGGACACTTTTTGTAATGCATTCTTTAAGAAACAATATAGATAGAGAAAATGACCCCTATGATTCATAATTCTTTATGCTCTTAGGATTTCTTTTTACTGCATTGCATATTTCTATTTTATTAAACTTAGGACAAATCCATATCTTGCTTGAATAACCCTTAGACTTGTTTCATTTAGAAAAACATTTGTGAGAAAAAGCCTCTCTTATTGCATTAGTATTTGTCCTAGGGTTTAGGTTTTTGTGTGGGGTTTTGATATTTTCTTTTTCAACTAGCTAGATTCCTCTTTTCTAGTTTTTATCCCTTGCAGGTTTATTATTAAAGTAGTTTTTTAATTTCAGAATGGAAATTTTTTCAGTTAGACAAGAGAATATCCCTTGCTTCTTAGTATTTATCTTGTTTATTTTGTCTTTTTAGTTTGAAATTTCATGCTTATTTATCCCTAGTCCTTAGTTAGGTTGACGTGGGGGATTTTATTTGTGGATATGAATTGTTTCATGCTTCTATCTTCTTTGAAATTTAATTAAGATAAATAAAAAAAGTTTTGTTTACTTGAGTGTTTTGTCTTAGTTTTTAGCTTTTTTTTAATATCAAATATTGGTTATTGCCAACACTTTTTTTTTCAAAGCATTTTATTTTGAAGTTGATCACACTACTGTGCACTCACTTCACACTTGTTGAGAGGGTTGGGTTCTCAAATTTCAACAGGAGGGATTAAATCCAAGGAAGAGGCCTAATTAGGTCCTCCACCTTGAATAGAATAATGAGCTTTAAGTACATGATTCACTTTTCTCAATATTTCTTCTTTTATGTTTTTTTTTGTTAAGTTGTGAATAAAAGAAAGACAATCTAATCTAAACAAATGGGAAGGAAGACTGTTTCTCAGAGGTAACTCTCAAAAATAGTAAATGAAAATATTTATGCGAGTTTGCAATCCTAAAGATTAATTCAATAGAAAACATTGTTTTTATAGAAATATTTCGAGGAAAAAAACTAAATAATTACAAAAGAGGAAACTTTTGGGAAAGTAAAAAAAAATACCATTTCATTCATAACTAACTACATAATTAATTCAATAGAAAATTAATGAAATTAATAATACATAAATTAAACAAAATTAACAAGTAAAAACCAAAACATAAAAAACATTTACTAATTTGCTAAATATTAATAAGTATTCCAAATGAAAGATCAAGATAACTTGAACATAATTATAAATACTTATTAGACATTATGAGACATTATGAGCAAGAAGAAAATAGTAGAATAATCCAATGATTAAGTTGATCCATAATGAAACTCAACAAAAATGTTCTTGTTAGGTTGAACAACGTTTTTCTTTCTAAAAGATGTTTGAATTTCCTTACATTGCATAATTTTAAATTCAATCTTCTTGGATTCTTTAAAGTTTAATGAATTTTTTTTTCTCCCTATTCGCTTAATGAACATGAAAATTGGTGTTGGCAATGCATTAACATAAACTTTGATCTAAAATTCTAGTGCAAGTGTTGTTTTATCTTTAAAATTATTTAAGATAGTGGTAAATCTATGATTAAAGTTTTTTAATCTTTCTTTAGTTCTTATGACCAAAGAAAAGAGTTATGTCATTAAAACACTTATGGTAGTCTCTTCCCCAAACTTATCCAAGAATTCTTTTTGAAAATCACCCTAATTGGTGTTTGACGCCATTGAGAAATTGAAATACCAGGTGTATGAATCATTATTGAAAGTATATAGGAGAAGTCTACACACCACATCTTCATGCTGCAAATTCATTAATTTGATAGCCAAGATGAATTTGTTAATATGACCTTCCAGTGGACCGAATAAATCAGGATCATATTTGGGAAGTAAGCGCTTCAGATTCTTCAACATAATATATAGTTGTCTGGGAAGTGCCAAAGAAATGAGCATCATGGGCCAACCATGGTTGATTCAAATTTTAATTGTTTGTTTGGTTGGTTTCCATATTTGAGAAACTTGAGTTAGTGTTTGAGTGGTCCAAGTTAGAATCTAAATCTGATTGATTCTGAAATTGCTCAGTGTCTAATGGAGTTGTAGCAGGGTTTGGAGTTAAAGAAATTAGATTGAGTGATTGTGAAATTTCTTACAATGCTAATTCCACAAGCTCTTCTATAATGTGAACCATAGTATGTTCCCTAGTTTTGGTCATTCCTTGAGAAGTATTTCTTCATCAAGGAAGTAAAAGGGCTATAGGTAAATAACTAACTTTCCTTGCATAAGCTTGGGTAATGTATCTGAATGCATTAAGTTCCTTGTTAGATACTGTGTAGGGTATGGTGTTATTATTTATTCCAGAGTTTTCCAAATCTTGAGGTATGGGATTTTCAAAATAATTTTTAGGGTTTGAAAAATCAGTTTCAAAATATGGATTGTTAGTATGAATTTCCATATAATGTCCCTCCTTCTAGAGTCAATTTTGTTAAGGGGGTTGGATCCCAATCTCAACAGGAGGGGTTAAATTCAAGGAAAATTCCCAACTAAACTCTTCCCTATTGAATGGAATAATCATTTGGCTTATGATCTGATAACCATTTTGATGGGTTTTAAATACAAGTTTTATTTTTCTAAGTATTTTTTTTATAACTTTTTTATCAAATGGTGAATAAAATAAAGAAAATCTATTTTGAGTAAATGGGAAAGACTTTATGAGAGATAAATCTTAGAAGGAATAATTAAAAATAATTCTATTATTCTATAATCCTAAGGATTAATCTTACAAAAAAGATTGTCTCTACAAAAATATTTCTAGGAAAAAAAACAAGAAAATGAAACCTATAGGAAATTAACAAAGAACAATATTGTTTCATTGATAACTAACTACAAACTTCCTTCAATTAATGAAATGAATAACACATAATTGTTTATCCGTTAGAGGCGATGCTACTTGATCCTTTAGAGGATTCTTTTTATCCGTGAGATGAGGCTACTTTATCCGTTAGAAGATGTATTGTTTTGCCCTCACCCATGAATGGATGAGTGACTTCGTTCCTAAAGAGTAACACTTGGGAGTAACAGCGGTCTGGTGAGCACTTCTAAGTGGAGGGTCCGTGGAGGTAGGCCTGGGCCTGGGCTTCGGGATTGGGGCACCCATCTAGATGTATCCTGCTGGATGGGCCCTCGACCTCTAATGAAGCTGATTCCTCCAATGAGGTTGAAAAATATTTCTAGGAAAAAAAACAAAAAAATGAAACCTATAGAAAATTAACAAAGAACAATATTGTTTCATTGATAACTAACTACAAACTTCCTTCAATTAATGAAATAAATAACACATAATTGATTATAAAATATAAATAACAAGTGAAAACCTAAACATAAAGCACATTTACTAATTTGGTAAAGATTAATAAGCAGGCATTTCAAATGATAGACCAAGATAACTTAAATATAATAAAAAAAATCTTACTATACATTATGAGAAAGCATATAATAACAGAATAATACACTGATTAAGTTGTTCCACAGTGAGTGTCCAAGAAAAACGTTCTTAAGGAGCGTTCTTGGCCTTAAGAGGGATTCTTAATTAACTTAGAAATAATTCAATGTTTAGTGTTCACCGTACTCTCTAGGAGCCAAAAAGCAATTTAAAAGTATTTGATTTACATATTTATACTATAGAAAAAGGGTTATGCAAACTTCTTCTTAACTTAACCTTCAAAAGAACTTTAGGCCTTTTACATTTTCTTGATTGTATCTCCCCAATAAATAAATAAATAAATCATTACATAAATTAAAGAGGGGAAATACCTATTTCTCGATAGGTAATTTCAAAATAAGAATTTCATGTTCAAATATTTCGATGTAGTTTTTGATTTTAGGAAAAGTACACTTAATGATTAGAAATTTTTGAAGATGATTGTACTCCAAGGAAGAAATACTTGTAGCCTCTCTCTCATTTTTCTACATGTCATCTTCAAACTATTTCAAAACCCGTATAATTGGCAGGATAACCTCAAGGGGATGAAATTGGGAAGTTTTGATAAAATCTGAATTTTTATACATGTCATCCACTCTTCTTCCATCTGCTTTTGGAATTTGTATGCATTTCTTCCACAATGATTAATTCTTTGTTCGAGTCCATATAATTCATTTTTTTCAACAGTTTGATATGATGTTCTTCATGTCCTCTTCTTTTCTATTTTTTCTTAATAAATTTAGGTTGGTCCTAAACTTTTCCCCGTCCCTCTTTCGATATCAAGTTTTCTTTATACAATATAGATAACTTCAAACTTAATTCTTGTAAACTGAAAACCTTAGAAATGAAGTCTTTCTTAATTTGGACATTGCTCTTTTCCTCTTCCATAACTTCTTCAATGAAATTACTTACCATGTTTTATGAAGCCTTATAGTGTTTTACCTAATTTTCCAACAATGCAATTTGTTTCCCAAGGATTCAAATTTATTTTTCTTCAACATTAGCCTTATCCATCGTAGCAATATAGATATCTAACCTAGCTAATAAGCGATCAATGAGATTATATTTCTTTGTGTCTATCATCTTCTCTTGGGTGGTGCATATGATTGAAGTATCCAAGTCTACTCTCTTTCTTTTCTATGTATGTTTAACTATGGATTACTTCCTCATGTTGTAAGCTATCATCTCCAAATCAACAACCTCTTCTAAAGGATCTAGAATGGGTTGATCCCCCAGGACAAAATGTTTTTGAGACTCCTTGGAGTAAGAACTTGTTCTACCATAGGTTCTTTGTCTTTGCTTGGACCAAGTCTGGGGAAACAACATCCTACATGGTTAAATATATGAAATTGATAGGAGGCCTTTGTTGTTTGTTGTAGTGGATAATTTTATGTACATTGCTTTGTCTGTTGTTATGTTTGACTGAATGGTTGTTGAGTTTTAGTAGAAGTACTTTCTTTATCGTTTTCTTTATCAATTGCTTCTTGTTGGAGCCTTTCCTATTCTTTCTTTTTCTTATCTTCATCCTTCTATTTTCCCTTTCCCTCAACTGCTAACCTATCCTTTTCTTGCTTTTCCTTTTCGTCCCTTTCCTTTTCTTCCCTTTCCTTTTCATATTTATTTTTTTGTTCTTTTTCTTTCTTTCTATTTTCTTCATATTCTAGCCTTTATTTTTCTTTTAAATCCTTAATATCCTTTTTTCTAGCCTCAACCTCAACTGCAATTCTCTTTTCTTCTTCTAACAACTTAACATATTTTTCATCTTATTTCTTGTTTTTCCTTTTTCCCCAACTCTCCTTCTTATTGTTGTATCATCTCTTTTTCTTCTTTGTCTTTCAAGTTTTCCTCTTCTTTCAATCTTGATTCCTCATCTCTTTGATACTAAATATCCCCCAACCATTTGATTTCATCTTGAAGGAAAGGAAACCTTTTTCATGAAGAGGTATTTTAGTGGCCATTCTCCTAGGTTCCTACTTGGGCGGCTCTCATAGGAGTGAGGGCACCCAAGACATATTTCTGTGGGACATTGGGATTTCATCAGCCTTTGTCTCTTAGTTATAACTATATCATTCATACTTTACTCATCTACATAGGAGATTTCATCACCTTTTGTGTTAGTTGTTTGGAAGGCCCTTTTTCTACTCATGGTATTTATATACCACCATTCCTTATGCCCCATTGCTCTTTCTCAAGTGGCTTGTCAACACCGATGGCATCCCATGTGGTTGATGGTTTTATCTAATTTGTGTTACAAAATAATCCATATTCTTATTCCCCTTGACCTAATGGGTATGGTGCCCCATATGCCGGGGTTAGTACCTCTTACCCGCATAGACCCTGTAGGGTGTCCCTCAATGCCTTATAATCATTCCAATCCTACATTTTATTTTTCTCATTCTGCATCTTAAGTGGAAACTAATAGCTCATATTCAGGTCCCCTTGCATAGTAACATGTGCATGATCATTCTTGTACTAGTTCTTCATGCAATGGAGTAGCCATGAATCCATACTACCCTTTTCATGGCCTCCACCAATAGCTTAAGGTCCTCTAGTCACAGTCCCCCGAAAACCTATTAATGTTGATAAATCCGCACCTCCTCTTCAAGGTTAGGTGTATTCTAAACAAAATGTACCCACCCCCCAATCAAAATAAGGGAAGAACCCTCATCTTCGAATGAATCATCCTTTATCTATTTCTGGTGTATATGGACATTATACCCATGCTTATCTTATTTTACTTGAATTGCTTCGTTTGAATGAATCCACTGAGAAATATCAATCTACATCTAATCAATTTGCTACTCAATCTACCCCTCCTTCATTGTCAGAACTAATTTTGTTTTAGAACCCTTTTCTAACATAGGAATTTGTACCCAAACCAAAAAACACTCCTTTCGGTCAACCTACCAATTCCAACCATTCTAGAGATGGTACTTATGAAATATTGTACATGAATTTGGTTGATATTAATATATCAACCCTATCACATTAGTGTGGCATGCTCCCTGAAGCATCACCTATGAGCTAATTGATCCCCTACTTACTAGTAATGGAACTTTGTAGATTCCCCAAACCACGGTTGATCTTCCTCGCAAGGTGCCAAAGGTTCCTTTATGTCAAAATCTCCATAAACCTCTTGCATGGATTGCCAATAACTACAATATAGTTAATGATCTAGATCAATCTTCCACCACTATGCCATAAATAAAAGTCTTTTAGAATAGATCTATGCAATGGAAGGCTTTGTTAGGGTTTGAAAAATTCTTTGGATGATAGAATTATTGTTTTTTATATCGACAAATCCAAGCCTCATCTTCCCCCTTCTATTTCATTTCAATGTCTAGTTACAATCAAGAAAATCATTGTTTATCAATGCATTATAGATGAGGGTGCATCCACATGTATGATTTCTATGCATGTCTAGAAGAAATTAGTCTCTCTCAAACTTATTCCATCTACAATTACCCTTCGTGCATATGATGTTCAACCATCCCAATAGATATGGTTTTATCAAAATTTTCCATCCAGTTAGTTGGAAAATAGATTCTCATAGATGTTGAAGTTGTAGATGCCCCATTTGGAAAACACCATTATTTTAGTACACAATTTTATGTATTCCATGAAGTTAGTTTCATCTTCATTTTTTAGTACTATGAACTTCCCCCATGATGGGAAGTTCATTACCATTGATAAACTTACTTACCATGATACTAGTGCTAAGTTGAATCCTGATAATGTTTTCCCTTCCATGAATAGGAACTAAATCATTTCATCTCTTCTAATGTCATTCCCAAACTATTCAGGGATTTTATATTTCTTGGTACATATTACAATCCTCTACCAGTAACAACCCCCCTGGGTTTATCCAATGTTTGTATGGTGACTACATCCCAACAACCTATTTCCTCAACACCTTTGTAATTTGAGGCCTATTCCTTGTATCCTTTTGTTGAGCCCACTCATGTATCTTCCACACCATCATAGGGAGGGATTCCCTCTCAAAAGACTAACTTTTCTAAATTTCCATTTCTATTCCCCCCTCCAGGAATAGTTATCACCACTATGATCACTACATTATATTTTCCTAATATTACCTTGGGGATTCATTTATGGTATATGGATCCTCTAACCCCTCCCACACCATCAACGCTAACTCCACATTTGGTATTGACACTTGATCAACTTCCATGTTCTACTCCCATGCCTTCTATGAAATCTACACAAGCCCAGTTGACCTCTACTAATGTTGGGAAAGGATTTCCCTCAAGGAACAAATCTAAAATAATTGGGGGCACCTCTATATATGGAAATTCTATGGCCACTAAAACCACTGCACCTAGAGTCATCCCCCCTTATGTGGAATGTGACCTCATTGGCCATGCAACTAATAATTGTTCAATGCTCCTAGAATTGAAATAATTTTTTAATACCGATGATTTAGAACCTAGTTCACCCACTCTCATTGTTAAGAACCAAACATCAATATAGCATATAAAAACCTCAGGAAAAGTACTAAACGCCTTGAAAAAGAGATAATTTCAGATAATAAGCCTCTTCGAGGGGGCAACCTCCTTTTACCCCACTTAAATGTTCAAGTACAAGATGAT
>JZKD02S0955129.1:191470-222399 GCA_000966675.3 Picea glauca | reverse complement strand
TACAAATCATTATGCAATTGGGGCACATCGTTGGGGTTTTACAATCCCCTCCCCTTATTTTTTCACTGTCCGCAGTGTAACTTTCACACAACATCAGCAAGATTTCCAAAATCTTGAAAACGATGCGGGTATTCTGCCCGCATAGCATCTTCATTCTCCCATGTCATGTCCTCGGAATTGTACCAAGTCCACTGGACCTTTACAAGACCTATGGCTCGATTCTGGAGCTGGTTTCTTTTCTAGTCCAATATGCGCACAAGATGCACTTGCAAGACACCTTCTTGCTCCACCTAGATCACGTTCTAATTGATAACATGATTAGCGTCAGGTATATATTTATTAAGCAATAAAACATGAAATACATTATGTACAGTGATGGATGCAGGTAATGCAAGCATATATGCAACTGTCCCAATCCTTTCTAGGATTTCAAATGGCAAGCAAAATCTGGCTACCAACTTGGCACAGGTTCCCAGCTTTAGGGAACTTCTATTAGCTTTTACTTTCAGGAAAACATGGTCACCCACTTTAAAATCCTTGTGGGTTTTGTTCTTATCAGCATAACTTTTATGCATGTCTTTGGCAGCTTTTAAATTCTTCTTAATTTTCAACATCTGTTCTTCCATTTCCTTGAGCAACTCTGGTCCAACTACTGTTGTCAGCTAGATTATCCCAGCTTACTGGAGTATTGCACTTTCTGCCATAAAGTGCTTCAAATGGGATCATCTTCAATTATGCTTGATACCCATTGTTGTAGGTGAATTCCACCAAGTATAGGTAGTCTTCCCATTTCGATAGTTTGTCCATCACCTACATCCTTAGTAAGTCTTATATCACTCGATTCACCTCCTCTATTTTCCCATCTGACTCAGGATGATAGGCTGTATATTTCAGGTCTCAGACAGACACAATTGTCTTGGGAATTTCGTGCAATCGTGCTACTTCCTTCACAAAGATGTCGGCAACATCCACTTCCTTGTGAGTAGTCTTTAATAGAATGAAATGGGCAGCTTTCGTAAGTTTATCCACCACCACCATGATTGAATCATGCTGCTTGCTTGTCCTAGGAAATCCTACGATGAAATCCATTGTCACCACTTCCCACTTCCACTCAGGAATAGGTAAAGGTTCCAACAACCCTACTGGGTGCCTGTGCTCAGCTTTAACCTTCTGTCACTCCATACATCTAGCGATGTATTTTGTAATCTCTTTCTTCATACCCAGCCAAAAGTAATGGCTCTTGATTGCTACCACATTTTTCTGATATCCACGGTGCCCTGCATAAGGCACATTATGCATTCCACGCTAAATCATAAGGTTCATGTCCTGGACATTAGGTACATAAATTTTCTTCTTGTACAAAAGTGGTCCATCATTTCCGAGCTGATAATTTTCGACTCCTTGCAGCATCTTACCTTGTTGTAGCTTCACTACCAATTCCCTGTACTGCAAGTCTGTGCTTGTAGCTTCCAAAACTCTGCCCTTTATATCGGCCTGATACATGCTAATGGTTGTAGCATGTAATTTGTGTACTCTCCTGCTGAGTGCATCTGCGACTTTATTCTCCTTCCCTTTGATATGCTTGATATCAAAATCGTATTCACAGAGAAATTCCAGCCACCTACTCTATCTAGCGTTCAAGGTTGGGTGATCAAATAAATACTTCATACCATTATGGTATGTTCTTAATTCAAACCTCCTTCCCATGAGGTAATGTCTCCATTTCCTCAGATCGTGAACGATGGACACTAACTCCAAATCATGAGTTGCATAGTTCCTTTCATGCTCTTTCAACTTTCTAGATTCATAACAAATTACAAATCCATTCTGACTGAGGAATCCTCCCAGTCCTTCTTTTCATGCATCGGTGCATACCAAGAAATATTCAATTGGGTCCGCGATCCTCGGGATTGGAGCACTGGTTAACAGTTGCTTCAATCGTTGGAAGCTTCTCTCACAATCGTATGTCCACTGAAACTTCTTCTCTTTCCTTGTCAATGAAGTGATAGGGTGAGCTAACCTCGAGAACCTTGTGATAAACCTCCTCTAATAACCAGTTACACCCATAAAGGATCTGACTTCTGTCACATTCTTGGGCATTAACCATTCTCTAATGGCCTCAATCTTCTCAGGATCTACAACTATCCCTTCCTTTGAAATAATATGCCCCAAGTAATGGATCTACTCCTGATAAAACAATCACTTGCTCAACTTAGCATATAGTTGGCGCTCTCTTATCACCTGCAACACCATCCTCAGATGTTGTTCATGCTCTTCCTCCAACTTGAAATACACTAGAATTTCATCCAAAAATACTATGACAAACTTTCCCAAATACTCCCTGAATACACCATTCATTAGACACATAAAGACAACGGGTGCATTTGACAACCCAAATGGCACCACTGTGAACTCATAATGACCATACCTTGTTCTAAAGGTGGCCTTCCTGATGTCTTTATTCTTTATCCTTACCTGGTTATATCCCAACCTGAGGTCTATCTTCAAAAATATCTTCGCATCCTTCAATTGGTCGAAGAGGTCATCAATCCTCGCAGAGGATACTTGTTCTTTACAGTTACCTTGTTCAATTGTCTAAAATCAATACACAATCTCAGTGTTCTATCCTTATTCTTCATGAACAGAACCAGGGCTCCCCAAGGTGACACACTTGAGTGTATATGCCCCTTCTTTAGAAGCTCCTCAAGATGCAATTGTAGTTCTTTCATCTCTGGTGTACTCATTCTGTAAGGATCTTTCGATACTGGAGATGCTCTAGGCATCAAGTTTACAGAGAAGTCAATATCTATTTTTGGAGGTAATCCTGGTACCTCCTAAAATACATCTTCAAAATCCTTTAGTACTGCATGATCTCCAATACCTAACACCTTCCCCTTAGGTGTTTCCTCCACATGGGCTGCAAACAATTGACAGCATTTTCCGTAGCACTTTTTCAACTACATTGTTGAGATTTCTCTAATAGCCACAACTCTGGGAATTCCTTGGACTGTTTTCCAATTCCCTTCCTCATCCAGGTAGGTGAGTTCCTTGTTACGACAATCCAGGATGGCATGGTGTTGGTCCAACCAGTCCATCCCAATTAAACAGTCATAAGAGCCTAAAGGTAGAATGTTCAATTCAGCCTTCATGCCCATCCCATTCATGTCCACAGGACAGGACTTAACCAACTCAGTGACTTTCCTCTTGGTTCCTATAGCCAATTGCACTAACCAAGACTTTTCATGTTTGATTTTCGACAAATGCAAACTTTCCACCACTCTAGGATCTATATAACTATGGCTAGCCCCTGAATCAATTAAAATAGTAAATGGTCGGTTGTTAATGATACCTTCCACTTCAATCATGTGCGACTGAAATTCAACTTTGTTGTCCAGGGCTGCATAGATCCTTGGCATTCTACTACCCATGTCCTCCACTGTTTCAGCCTGCTGAACATTGTGGATAGTTCTCACTTTATCATTTATGTGGGGGCAATCTCTGTATCTATGGTTTTCTCTACAACCCCAACACTCCATAGGTGTCTATATTGGCATTTGTCCACCCACTTTAGCCTTTCTGGGTTCTCTAAAAGATGGTTGTCCCTGAGGACTGTTTATGAAAAAGGAAGGTTTGTTTTCCTTTTGTATCTTCTCTTTCTTGAAATTCTTCTTGTCTTCCCAAGCCTTCTGGAAGGTAGGATTTTCTTTTTGTTGTTCATATAATCATTTCTCCCTCCTTATCGTCTCTTCCATGGTTTTTGGGTCATCATACTAAATCTCGTCCCCAATGGAAGGTGGAAAACCATTTAGATACGTCAATATTGACAGTCTCATCTTTGATGAATGAAACATACTTTAGTAGTTCCAGAAACCTTCGTTCATACTCATCAATGGTCATGCTACCTAGATTGAGTTCAAAGAACTCTTTCATCTTTCTGTCATAATATCTCTTAGTCAAATACTTTTTCTCGAAATACCTCTTGAATTCTTTCCAAGTGGTATATTTCTCTCTAATGTGCTACACCTGCACAAGATGATACCACCACATGGATGCTTTTCCTTTCAGTTGATACATTGCAATGCTTCCTTCTGCATGAGAGTAATAATTCTTTAGTTGGAAATATTTCCTCATGCCCAACAACCATGTTTCAACATCTTCCTCCTTCTTATGTTCTCCATCAAACGTAGGAGGCTTAATCTTATTCATTTCACCCTTTAGTTCATCCACTCTAGATCTCCCGTGCTTTCTGCTAAGAGATGGGTTGGAACTACTGTGTGCTCTTCTCTTGGAGCAACTTTCGGAGTGATGATGGTGTCTACCAGTAATCCTTGATCTTCTTCCCCCAGAAGTTCGGTGACTCCCCGTTCTTCTCAAGTCACTCTCCTTATCCAACTTATTTTCTATTCTCTCCAAACTCTTTAACAACTTTACGTTGAATTATCTTTGTTTTTCCTGAGTTTTCCTGAGCTTTATGCTATCTGCTCGGCGAGTTTGGGCATCTTTCTGCAATTTTTCAATGATGTTCCTCAGATTTCCTTCCTTATCTATCTATTTTTCGTGCCCATTGGAGTTCAATCCTTCAACTCCAAAGTGGACGTCCATTCCTTTTCTTTCGTTTCCTGAACTGGAAGCCTTCTGTGTCTCTTCCATTTCTTTGCGCTCCATGGTAATTCTAATCGGTTCTAGCACTCGTCAAACTTCTGCAATCACAACGTGTAGACAACCAAAATTTGTCAGGCCATCTCTCCTTAACAAATTCCACACATTCAAAACCAATTTGATTCAAGAAAACGATTTGATTTCATGAATATTTCGAGTTATGCTCGGCTTTGTAACTTTCGAGTAATAGCCCCTTTTTCATGGTCCTCCACCCATGTGATCACGGGCTATGACCAACGTTAGACCACTAGGTTCTCTAAACAAAACTTCAGGGTTTTGGGTTTTGGTCCTGGAGGCTCTCACCCTCGCTTCCCTCTCCAACCCCCGACTTATGAACTCTCGACCTTTCTCACCCCGGGCCCACAGCACAGTTGTCACCAACCAGGGTGGTGACACGTGATGTGCTTAATAAGGTCCATGTTACCTCGGGTGATGCCCCCCCGGACCCACTACGTCTACTTTTCCTTCGGGCCCACTGGTACATGGTACACATCCCATGTGTTCACACCATCCAAGTGGCATCATCCTGACTCACTACTTCGGCTCTTCGAGATTTCACAATTTCAGGTATCGGGAGTTTGTGTGTCAGCACATCCCATTCTCCCGACAAACGAACTCCCGAAATTACTCTCTATTCTTCTGCTCGATCCAATGGTCAAGATATTTTCTCCAGATATACAGTGTAGCTCTCTTTCGGGACTTCTGCTTTTCGAGTTTCAGGTGTTTACACCTCCACGCATCTCGCTTCTCCTGATTCCCGAAATGTCGATATTCTTCCTAGACATTGAACGACCCAGATCTCTCTTGGATCAGTGAGTGTGATCCAATCGTGAATTCATGTTTCACGAATTCTCACGAACTTGCCCTTTGACCTGTTCAAGTTACGATTCAACGAAAGGTTGATCGCTCTCCACGCGCCCCTCCTGATGGATGGTCCTGATGATGTCGGGGATTCGCGTATCGCGATTTCCACACTCTTGTGCAATTCAAAAGGGTTTTAAACCTTGTGCATGTTCCCTGGATCCAACAATGGTTGGTACACACACTCAGATTTGATCTCCTCTGCGCTCTCTCCTAAGTGTCTGGACGTGGATTCGACGGTCCAGATCTTCTCCTTTACAACTGATCTACAACTGCAGTTTTATTCTACCACTACCACCCTGAGCTTCGTGACATGGCCAAGTAACTCCTTGGAACTCAGAGACAATCTAAGGTTCGAGATTATTCCTCTAGACACAATTTCCTCTTGAAACCTTGGGTCCAAAGATCACTTATCTGGCCCATCCATGCTCAACGTTGAAAACATTGCTCAGAACTCAAATTTTGTCTACTTTGACAACAATTCTTTTCGAATTTATTGCTTCAACTTCCACTAACATGGCCCATCCAGGCTCAGTGTTGTAACCATGATCTGATACCAGATTGTAACATCCCCAACCATCCCTCTGGCCTGAGAAATTCCACTACTCAACTTGATACCATATTGTAACGTCCCTGACCATCAACCCCACGGTCCAGAAACGCTACTTCATAGAAACATTCTCATACTCATATATAAAACATGTATATTCAACTTAATTAACATATTTAACTAAACTACTCAGAGTAAGCACATGATTACTACTAATACACATCATCAAGGACATTAACAATAATTCATATGCGTAACAGAATACATGATAACATATAAGCATCACATGCATGTAAAACATAATATTAAGCCTGAACGGATACTTATCTTTGAAACTTTATTAATTCCACCAACTGCGTGCAGACCTTCCATGAACCTCCCAACCTTAGACCACGTTGCTCATCACTCTTAGTAGTAGGCCGCCCCCGAGCTGGGACTAAGCTCCACCGGGCAGGGAATCCTAGGCTAGGCAAGGTCAATGGGAAGACACACAGTTACAGAGGAAGGATTTTCTCCCAGGAGACACTTATGCCCACTACTCACAGACTCTCATTCCCCACATGCCTGTCCCACCCCAGGAGTATACACCTTCATTGTCATCAAGACAGTCCTTCGACTACTAAACCTCCCTTGCATTGGGCTTCAGCAACAGACTGGACCGGAAGTCTCAGAGCTCTGTAGTAGCTACATGACCCCTTCTAAGAGTTCTTACTTCCTCAGCACACTCTCTCACCTGGAGAGAGTTGCTCACAGGTCTGTCGACCTATTATTTTCAATTGAAACCACCTCCCTCACTTGGAGAGAGTGTTACACATAGGCCATGCAACCTGTTTCCTTCAACTCGGTTTCCAATGTAGTCAGACAACTACAAGGCTCAACACAAACATACACTAGCCAACAAGCCACACGCAGCCAAGCACTACACGACCGCAACAGTCCACGAGAAACAAAGACATGGGCTTTCCCAAACTGGTGACAGATAGATGCTACATCATAACAAGGCTCATCAATTATGGGACATTCGGGTTTCCCAACCACAATACAGGATAGACTGACGGTTCTGGGTTCAGCAATGTGTAGGAGTGTACAAAGATTCCACGCAGAGACTCCACAGTTCAGGTAAGGATTCTCCCTGAATAACACCAAAAAATAGAGGTTGATCATGGACACCCGTGAGCTCATACGGAGAATGGAGAATGGAAATTTGAACCCCCAACACGGCTCACTTCTTTGGTTTTAACTGCATGCGCCCAGGTTGACACCTGTCTCCCTGGGGATGCATGCTCCCCATTTTGCACACGTTCCCCCTTCCAAGAACTTAGGATAAAACATAACCATTTACACAGCATTTGGAATAATATTTAATTATTATCCCCAAGGTATTAATCTCCTAAGCTTATCCCTTTTCCCAACCTTTCAGCCCCCTCTCCCTTACCCATACTTTGTGTAAGCTTAGTCCCCCATCACTCATTCATCGTGGTCGGTACACACGCAGAGGTGTTTTTATATTAATAATGTGCATCATTACATGTACAAAAATCAAGCTCTTGGCCTTCAAAACTTAGGCTCTCTGGCCTAAATAACACATAAGCCCACCAGCTTAGATAAAATTGGCTCACCAGCCTATAAAATAAAATTACAAATCATTATGCAATTGGGGCACGTCCTTGGGGTATTACAACTACAACCTGTCTTTTTCTTATCCAACTTATTTCTCCTCCAAATAGGTTAAACACATACCCACTTGTATATCTTCTACGATCCGAGTATCCATCCCAGTCTGCATCAAAAAACCCATGTATGTCCAACACTCTGTCCAATACTAGTCTTCCTTGGTAGAAAAATCCATAACTAGAAGTGCCACAAAAATACCTAAAAACCCTCTTCACTACTTTCCAATGCTCCTTCCCTGGTTTTTACATATACTTGCTCAAAAATACAATTGCATGTGCAATGTCAGATCTAGTACATACCATTGCATACATTAAGTTGTCAACTGCACTAGCATATGGAACATGGGACATTTCCTCTTCCTCTTCCTGTGTCTTGGGACACTGATCTACAAATAATTTTACACCTACAGGAATAGGAATCTTGACCAATTTACTTTCCTACATGTTAAACCTATGTAATATAGTCTCAACATATTTTCTCTAATTCAACCAAAGTTTCATGTTTGCAGGATCCCTTTTAATCTCCATTCCCATAATAAAATTAGCAACCCCAAGATCCTTCATGTCAAATTTGGAGGATAACTGTGATTTCACATCCTTGATAACATCCATGTTATTTCCTATCAGGAACATGTCATTGACATACAATACTACATAAATGAAGTGATTACCAACCTTCTTGGAATATACATAGTGATCAACCAAGATTCTCACAAATCCCAGTCCAAGGATGTATTTGTCAAATTTTTGGTATCACATCCTAGGTGATTTCTTTAGACCATATAGTGACTTATTTAGCTTATATACCAACTCTTTATTTTCCTTCACTGCAAAGCCTTCTTGTTGCTTCATGTAGATTTCTTCTTTTGAATCCCCATGTAGGAATGTTGTCTTTACATCCATCTTTTCTACTTCAAAATCAAGAGCAACAACAACAAATAGAAGAAATCTAATGGAAGTTAACTCGGAAACAAGAGAAAAAAATTCACCAAAGTCAATTCCCTCTACCCGAGAATAACCTTTTGCTACTAACTGAGCTTTGTATTTCTCCACTTTTCCTTCTGCATTCAACTTTTTCTTAAAAACCCATTTTTTTCCAATGGCCTTTCTCCCAGTTGGAAATTCAACAAGATCACCTACCTCATTCTTATTCAAGGAATCCATCTCTTCAACCATGGCCTTCTTCCATAGTTTAATATTATTAGTTTAACATGCCTCATTCTTAGTTTCTGGGTTCCAAATATTATAACCTTTTGTACCATAGTTATAACCAATAAAGATACATTTTAATCTTTATTATCCAGCTTTAGTACCCATTTTCTCTGCCAAAAATTTCTATCTTAACCCGACACCATTGAGCATGCTCCTTGGCTTTTCCATCAATGTCCTATTCATCCTTTCTGCAACCCCATTCTTTTGAGGAGTGTGTTATCACATAAAATTGTCCATAGTCACAAGTAACAACTATGAATGCARGTGACCGAGCAAGTGCAGTCTACAATGGTCAAGATCCCCTATGTAGTTCGATATAGCGTTATCTCCAAGCGCAGTTGGAAGGATTCCAAAGTTAGCAGGCAGATAAAGATTTGGCRGGGCGCTAAAATAGCCGACGCGCCCAAATCTCARATCCCATTCAGATCAATGGCCTCAAATAATTTCRGGGCTGCAACATGCTCAGGMAATAAAATCCCTTGAGYGGGATGAAATCCTAACCGCAGTTTTGCAGGAAGGCTACGTGGAAAAAGAGGGTGCATTTCGGGCCCAAAGCGGTGTGGGTCCAAATAGCTTTCAACAGCCCCGAAATAACGTGCGCATATGATGCCTTATCCAACAACGACAGGTGGTCGCCCACTAGTCGTCCAACCACACTCCAATTCCGAGGAGGATTCAATTAATGAGAAGGGACCAATAGCTAAAACCTTAGCTCAGTCCATAAATAGAAATCATGGAAATTATGGCTAAGGAGATAGAGTTGTCATCCCAAGGTACAACGATGGACAATTTTTTCTGCATGCCCATGTTGATCTGAGCTTACGTCTGACAGAAGAATCATGCACAGTCTGACAGAAGGATGCATAGACAAAATGCTTTGAATGGGATGGCCAGATCACACTCCTGGCAGTTGTGGATTCATATGAGTATAAATAGATCAGTTCAATATTTTGTTATGGTGGTCAATTGGTTGAGCAGAGCTCCCTATTTTGTAATATTTTGATAACATAATTGTTCTTTGGTTTTGTATGATATCTAAGACTTTCACATCAATAGAAGTTATCTTCTTTCATCATCTTGTTTAAATCTTTGCTGAAACACTCGTGCATGGAGGATCCATACGAGGGTTGTAGTTGTATTGTAATGTAGGGTTGATTATAATGATGTTGTGACCTATTTTAGTAATTTCCTTATTTCCTTTTTCCCTCTTATGTTGAAATGCTTGTGCATGGAGGATCCAGACGAGTTGTCATAGTTGCATGGTAATGGAGGTTTGATTATTATGATGTTGTGATATATTTCAGTGTCTGAAACTTAATTTCAAGAGTGATCTTGTGCCTGATATTTTCTTCACCAAGTTTCTTGAAGGTCGGATGCCCATGGCAGGCTTGTCCACCTTTCTCACTAATTCTTCCCTTTGCTCACCTTTAACCTTAAACCACTGACTAATTTTAATGAGGACCTCATTTCTCTATGCATTTCTTGTCCAGTTTCTGTGTTAAAACATTTTTTACTGAGTTTTGTCCATTTGATCTCCACTCATAAACCTACCTCCAAAAACATTTTGATGGGTATTGGGCTTATCCTCTTGCATTTTGAGGGTGACTCTCAATGCTAACAGTGTGTATGGAGTAGTCTTCTTCCTTGCTATACCACACTTCTTACGAAACTCTTCAAATTAATTCCCATAGAATTCTCCAACCTTAGTTGTCCTCAACACCCTTATTTTCTTCTCTGCCTGATTTTACATTAGATCCTTAAACTCTTTGAATTTATCAAATACCTCATATTTATTCCTAAGAAAATAAATCCATGTGTTCCTTGAGAAATCATCTATGAATGAAACATAATACATATATTTACCTAGTGATGGAGCAGGCATAGGTCCGAACACATCACTGTGTATCAACCCTAAGATCCCATTTGTTATTGTAGCACCAAATGGGAATCTTACTTGATTATGTTTACCATATATGCAATTTTCATAGAAATCAAAATCCAAAGTGCGACTAGACATACCTTCAACCATACCTTTACCATGTAGTGTTTGAAGGCCCTTTTCTCCAACCAATCTTTGATGCCATATCATGGTCTTATTTCTAGGGGAAGTATGGATCATATCTTCTTTATTTCTCTGCTCAAGGACAATAGAACTATTACACCCATCAGTATAAGTTCTTCCCAATAAATTGTACAAAGATCCACATTGAACTCCCCACATCAACACCATTTCTCCTTGTACCATCTTTCAAGTTCACTTTCCCAATAAAGTATCCACACCTGCATCATCCAACCTAATTATAGACATTAGGATCTTGGATAAATATGGAATGTGTATAACTCGAGGGAGAGTTCTAATCCTTCCATCTTTCTGTTGATATTTTTATGTAACTACATAAGACATTATTTTGTATTTGTATTGGTCAAACCTTGAGAAGGTTATTGTAATATTATTGTATAAATTGGCTCAAAAGAAATTATTATTTTATTTTTATCCTTATTGTAAAAGTAAAAACATCCCCTCTTAGGGTTGCGTCTTTTCGGGATTCAATTATTGTATAAATAGAGGTCTATTTCCTCTCATTCATACGCACACACAACTCGCCGTCTCTTGTGTATTTGGACCATAGCAAGGAAGGTCTAGTGCAGGAGGTCTTGGTTACTTGGACTTTGGTATCTTGGTCCTGCTCTATTTGTGGAGAGATATAACATGACATTGTAGGGGTTGAAGGAATATATACTAAAGAATTGGTTACCAGGTTTTCTCCACCACGAGGGTTTCCCAGGATATATCTTGTGTCATGTGATTGTTTATCTTTCAGTGATCCTATTACATGCAATTGTTAATGAATATTAAAGAAGATAATTGTAACTTCTAAAATTATAACATGGTATTAGAGGAGGTCTGAATAGAAGACAATTCACATATCTAGAAGACATAGAGAGTCATTTTTATTGATAGAAGTGGTTTTCGGACAAGACGAGACCACCATCAAGTGCACCACATATTTTCACTGGATCAGATCTTCAGAATCCAAAATTTGTCATTTATGGGTAGGATGACTACCAGAACCAAGATTGATGAGAAGCTAGAGGGAGCTGACAACTTCAGAGCCTATAGGTACAGAGTATCCCTCCTCGTGGAAGAACATGATCTAGAGAAGTTCACTAAAGAAAAGGTTTCAGAACCAGAGGGAGATGAGGCTAAAGCAAATCACAAGAAGGATATGGTCAAAGCAAAGAGGATTATTGCATACTCCATTAAGGACCATCTTATTAATTGCATATCTTCATTATCCACTCCAAAAGAAATGATGGATGCCTTAACCCGATTGTTTGCAGGCAACAACATCAATCGAAGAATGACCTTGAGAACTCAGTTAAAGAACATGAGGATGCAGAATTCAGAAACCATCCACTCTTACTTATCAAGAGTGAACCAGATCAAGGAGCAGATAGAAGCCATTAGTGATACAGTGAATGGAGAATATATGGTGATGACCACCTTGAATGGCATCACAAGGTTATGGGATGGATTTATTCAAGGGATATGCTCAAGAAGGAAGCTACCCAGGTTCAGTAGGCTATGGGAATATTGAAACCAAGAAGAAGAAAGGATGAAAGCAAGATAAGAGAATATGATAGGCGATAATCAATCCCTATCCTCCCACACTAAGAAAGGAAAGAGAAATAAATAGCCCTCCTCACCCAAGAAGTTTCAGAAGGGCTGAAGAAATAACCCAAATATAAGATGTTTCTATTGTCAGAAAATGGGACACATTGTTAGGAATTGTTCCTTCATTCGGAGACCAAGGGAAAATAAAGGAGGTGAAAGGGATCATGTTCATACAGCTAAATATGATGATCCACCCAAGAAGTTTGCAAAGGAAGATGAATCAAGTGATGAGGAGTATGTTCTTATCTCCGCCCTTACAAGAAATGTCACTAATGGATGTGACATTTGGCTGGTGGACAGTGGTGCTTCCAAGAACATGACAGGTTATAAAGTCTCTTTGTCTAATCTTACTCATAAGGATTCATTGCATAAGGTGAAATTGGGATATGACTATCAGTATCTGATCAAAGGAGTAGGAGAATCCTCCTACAATTTTGACTTGGGAAAGACAATGAAGATGAAGGAAGTTCTCTATGTTCCTGGATTGAAGAAGAACCTTCTCTTGATTTCATCATTGGATGAGAAGGGTTATAGAGTTGCATTTGTTGATGGGAAAGTTCTTATGTGGCCTAGAGGGAAGAATTTTGATGATGCTGTGGTGATTGGAGCTCAAGAGGGAGGACTCTACAAATTGAAAGGGTGATCAGATTCAACATTAATTCACGACACTGTGAATCCCAGTGAATTATGGCATAGGATATTTTCTCACCTACATTACAAGTCCATACTGAGTGTGAGCAATATGGTGACGGGAATACTAGAGATCTGGGAAAAATCAGATGACGTGTGCAAAGGTTGTGCATAATGAAAGAATGTGAAGCACTCCTTTCCTAGCAGCGATAGCAGAGCCAAAAGAGTATTGGACATCGTGCACTCGGAAGTGTGTGGACCAATGCCAACAACTTCACTAAGTGAGTATGTATATTATGTGTCTGTTATTGATGATTACTCACATAAAACTTGGATCTATTTGTTGAATGCAAAGAATGAAGTGTTTGGAAAATTCAAAGAATTTAAGACACTAGTAGAAAACCTGATAGAGTGGAAGATAAAGACCTTGTGATCAGATAATGGAGGAGAATTCACTTCATAGGAATTCAAAGAATATTGCAAGGAAGTTGGGATTAAGAGGGATCTTTCTACTCCCTACAATCCTCAGTAGAATGGAGTAGCAGAAAGGAAGAATCAGACGATCATGGAAGTAGTGAAGGCTATGATCCATGATCAAGATCTGTCTATGCATATGTGGGTAGAAGCAACAAAGACTATAGTGTATGTGCAAAACAAAATTCCCCACAAAGTACTTGAAAACAAGACACCAGAGGAGATGTTTTCAAGAAAGAAGTCGAAAGTCAGCCATCTAAGGATATTTGGTTGCCTTGTATTTGTGCAAGTCACCAAGGAAAACAGGACAAAATTGGATCCATCCAGAAAGAATGGCATATTTGTTGGTTACAATGACACATCGAAGGCATACAAGATATATATTCTCGATCGTCTAAAATTTAATATTAGCCAATATGTCACCTTCGATGAGAGTGCAGCTTTCAACAAATCAAAACAGGGTTGTGCAAAAGAGGTTCATGGGGAGGAGAATGAATTTACTAGAGTTCTAGGGGAAGAAGAAGTTGAACCAAAGGAAGTCATTCATGAGGATAATGACATGGAATAACCTCAAAGGCCAGCAAAGATGCCTTCATGCAAGAGAAGACCAAATTTGGAACAAGAGCTCATCAAAGATGCACAAAGATATGGTGCCCCAGAAAATTATCTCAGGGAAAGTAAGAAGCCGAAACCATATTCCATCTATGTGGCATGTTTACGTGATATCATGGATGCAGAACCGTACAATTATGAAGAGGCTGCAGAAAAGAGTGTATGGAAGGATGCCATGGGGGAATATCAGTCCATAGTGAAGAATGATGTCTCGGATGTGGTCCACATACCATAGGCGAAATAAATAGTAAATTCAAAATGGATCTACAAGATGAAACATGCAGCTAATGGCAATATTAAAAAGTATAAGGATAGATTTGTGGCTCGAGTATTCTCTCATAAGGAGGGCATTGACTATGAGGAGACATTTTCTTTTGTGGAGAGATATACCTTGATCGGGACTATACTTGCATTGGTCGTAGTAATGAAATGGAAGGTGCATTATATGGATGTGAATACATACTTCTTGAAAGGTGAAATAAAAGGGGAAGTATATGTGGAGAATCCACAAGGGTTCAAGGTACATGACAGGGAGACGCATGTGTTCATATTGAAGAAGGATTTATATGCATTAAAGTGGGAACCCAGAGCATGTTATGGAAGGATTGACAGTTTTTTGGCGAGCTTAGGAATTACAAACAGTAGTGCAGATCCTAAACTTTACTTTAAGGTTGTGGATGATGGTCTAGTAATACTACTTTTGTATGTGGATGACCTGTTTCTAACAAGTGTGGAAAATATCATATCAGAGTGTAAGAGAAAACTGGTTGTTGAGTTTGAGATGAAATATCTCAGGATGATGCATTACTTTTTGGGTCTTGAGGTATGGAAAAGACAGGATCAGATCTTTCTGAATTAAGGGAGTATGCAGTGGAAATCTTGAAGAGGATCAGAATGTTGGATTGCAAGGAAATGGCTACACCTATGGTATCAAATCTGAATTTTTTGTAGGATATGACTTCAGAGACTCTGGACGTTACTTTATATAGGAAGATGGTGGGTTCGTTGATGTACTTGACAAAAATGAGATCAGATATATGTTTTGTTGTGAACACCTTGAGTCAGTATATGGAGAATTCTAGGCAGGTTCATTTGGTCACAGCAAAACATGTGATGAGGTATCTTAAGGGTACATTGGATTATGGTCTCAATTATGTGATAGACCATGCGTTTTAGTTATCTGGATATTTGAACTCAGATTGAGCAGATAGTATTCATGATCGGAAGAGTACTACGACATATTTCTTCAGTCTAGGCTCTAGTATGGTTTCGTGCAGAAGCAGGAAGTAGTGATGTGTAGCACTCATTACGACTGAGGCTGAATATGTGGTAGCATGTGAAGTATGTATCTAAGCAGTGTGGATTTGAAAGATGATGTCTAGGTTATTTGGTCTCAAATTGGAGGTGACCTGCATTTGGTGTGACAACCAGAGTTACATGAAGATCTCAGAGAATCTGATGTTCCATGACAGGTCGAAGCATATCAAGATCAAATATCACTATATCAGGGATATGGTGCAGAGCGGAGCAGTGAATCTCCAGTATGTGATTACTGAGGAGTAGGTTGTGGACGTGTTGACCAAGCCACTGTCGAGGATGAAGTTTGAGCACTTCAAGGAAAAGCTTTGTGTGGTCCCTATTCAGAGGGATTGACAAGGTAAAAATGTATTGCAGGGTAGTGGATGTCCTGGGGACATGTTGTAGCTATTTGAAAGCTACCCACATGCCTCGGATGCATTGGCTATGAAGTCATAGGGGTGCACATGATGAGGTACAAATGCATTGTGAGGTAGTGGATGTCATGGTGACATATTGAAGCTATTTGAGAGTTACCCACAGACCTTGGATGCATTGGCTATGAATTCATGTTGTACTAAGGATATCCGATGATGTATAGATTCATATGTTCAACAGTCAATGGTCATGAACTCGTGTGGCAACAAAGAACACCTTCCTAGTTAAGAGGGAGTGTTGATATTTTGATGTAACTAAGGAAGATATTCTTTTGTATTTGTATTGGTCAAACCTTGAGAAGGTTATTGTAATCTTATCGTATAAGTCAGCTCAAAATAATTTAGTATTTTATTGTTATCCTTATTTTAAAATTCAAAACAACCCCTGTTAGTGTTGCATCTTTTCGGAAGTCAATTATGTGAATAAATAGAGGTCGATTTCCTCTCATTTGTACACACACACAACTCGCATTCTCTTGTGTATTTGGAGCATAGCAAGGAAGGTGTAGCACAGGAGGTCTAGGTTTCTTGGCCTTTGGTATATTGGTCTTGGTCTATTTGTGGAGATTTATAACGTGACATTGTATTGGTTGAAGGAATCCATACTGAAGAATTGGTTGTTGGGTTTTCTCCCCCACGAGGGTTTCTTAGGATATATCTTGTGTTCTATGATTGTTTATCTTTTAGTGATCCTATTACATGCAATTGTTAATTAATTTTAAATAAGATAATTGTAACTTCTAAAATTATAACACTTTTAGAAACAACTTAACCCTTCCACATCCCATTATTTTGGCTATCGATTCATCTCCTAGGAAAACATCACCACCATCATACCTTTCATATTCATTGAACCACTCCCTATGAGGAGTCATATGAAATGATTTACCTAACTCGATCAACCATACATCATGATCTTCATGTGTACCTATAGATGCCAGGTAAACATCACCTCTTTATTCTATGGAGGTTTTCACCTCTGTGGAAGAGGCATCATCAAATCCATTTTCTTTATCAACTATCTTAGACCTGTAATCTTTCTTATAATTCCCAGCTTTACCACATTTCCAACATTTCCTCAATGATTTTCCTGGGGATTTAGACTTACCTTTAGATTTATATCTCCCTCCCCCCTCAAAGACCTATGATCCAAGTGGATATTGGTGGCCACCCACATGTTCCAAATTCCACTTGGCTCATCTTGACAATTTTCAGTTCAGCATGTTTCTCTACAATGGTGACATCTCTTTGTAATTGTGGGTCCTGCACTTCCAGGGCTATCTTGAATAATTACAAAAAATCCAAGTGAATATTGGTGGTCTCCCACCTATTCCAACTAGCTTGTTTTGACATATTTCATGTCAGTACATCTTTATGTACTTCTCAGGCAGTTTTGAGGCCCTAAACAATGTTTTGTTAGCTTTCCACAGTCAAATTGTTGACTAATTCAAAGTTTGATGTCATAATATGTAGTTCTCAAAAAGACCTTTCCAACGAGATATCAAATCCCTAAAACAAAGACCGTATGAAAACGTTACGACCCCGGGAATTTGATATACTAACTTACCCCAACGGGGCCCACATGACTTTTTGCGCTTCATCTCCTAGGGTTAGTTTTTTGGATGTCTAGGGTTTTGGAATTCATGTTTATTGTAAAAATCCCTTCAGAGCCTCATTATACTCATATTCTTGTGAATGAGCATAGTTGTCACATCTCTTCTCAGAGAAAAGTTGCCACCATCTAGCGAGTTCATTCACTCTATATTTTTATAGTCTCTATACATTTCTTTCATTAATAGAAATCATGTATTGTTGTATTTCTCTATTTCTGGAAATATTTGTGTGTATTTTATTGTAATATCTCTACTTTCATTTTGTTCCAAAAATAATCCAGATCAATGGTATTAGAGAAGTCTTCTCTTGATCGTTTTTCAGTGCATGTCCCCAACGAGGTCCGAGTATAGCAAGTTGGGTCTCGAGCTTGTCTCTCTTGAGGAAAAACGCTCCCACATGCCCAAGAAACCCTCCATGGCAGAAGAAAAGAAAAACAGTGGAGAAAAAGATTTTATTAACTTGTTGCTTGAGCAAGCTCTCGTGTGACATAGGGATGAAATGATGGAGAAATTTTCCCACATCCTTCAACTTCTGCTGATACCAACAGGCGCATCTTCATCAAGCGACCACTTTGGAGGAACCTCTCCCTTCAAGGTAAAAGTTAATTTTTATATCCCCATATTTGAAGGTCACGTAGATGCAAATGCCCTAGAAAAAGGGTTAAATCTGCTAGAAGGTTATTTCTTTGTTCACAATTTTTCCTACAGGGAAAATATCACCTTCGCACTCCTCAAGGCTCTCCCCCATGTCAAACATTGGTGGGAAACTTACTGGGAGAAAATTTCCATAGAGGAATCTGGAATATATAGGGTCGAGCCCACTTTGGATTTTTTGTGGATGCAGTCAAGGAACAATATTACCCTGTTGATAAATATGAAGAAAAGTACATGAGATGGACCACACCATGGCAAGAGAGGGGCCAAACGGTGCCAGAGTTCAAAAATAATTTCCATACCTTTCACACCAAGCTATGTATCAGAGAATTCGAGCAATATCTGGTTTGGAAATAATGTGCGGCTCTAGATAGGTACATCCAAACCGAAATGGATTTCCTAAACATATCATCACTGGGAGATACCTATCAATATGTTGTCAAAATCGAGCAGAAATTTAGGCACCAAAACAAATGGGAATTCGGGTCTGTAAATCCACAAAAACCAAAGAATAATAAATACGACCCTAACCGACATCCTCCTGAGAACCAATCCAAGACACAACAAAATAAGGGTAAGGGAAAGACAAAGAATGATACTAGGAAGCGGTACGACTTCCACAAAATCCCTTGGTACACACCTGATGATAATCGCTCAAAATAGTCATTGGTGGCCGAGATCAAAGACAAGGAGTTGAACCCTGATTCAGAATCTGATTCTGAAAATAATGAAAAAAAGTAGATCATTGACGCATACCCCACTGCTACTGTCGCAACTACAACAATTCAACCAAAAGAACCAGAAGATATTGAAGAGGGGGAACACCTCTTCCATTCATAGATGTGGGTGAAAGGGACCCCATTACATTTCATTATTGAGAGTGGAAACCAGAAGAACCTCATCTTAGTTGAGGTTGTAGAATAGTTGGGGTTGTCGACAACACCACACCCACAGCCTTACAACATCGGGTGGCTTCTCCAAGGATGAGATATTTGTGTCATCCAACCGTCTCGCATGTCTTATGGCATCCATCCCTTCAAGGATGAGGTAGTGAGTGATGTTTCCCCTCTTGATTTTTATGATGTTGTTTTGGGCCAACCATATATATGGAAACGTCATGTTGTTTATGAGTCTTGACCCTGTAGTGTCATTATTATTATGGGGGGTCGGCTCTACAGGATACTAGAGGTATTTCTAACTAATGTTCTACCAAAACAATGTCGCGAGGTAATCTCTCATACTGTTAAATTCAACCTCTTCACAATCTGTTCAAAGGATGAACAGAAGGCCACTGCAACCACTGCAACCTCAAAACCTTCTATCCAGTAGAATCATATTGCAAAAGGGAAAGAAGATATTTCTTCTTCACCTACGATGGTTCCTACACAATTCCTGGTCAAGCCAAGATACAACAGTTTGGTGGGGTAGATTAAACTCCTCCAGCAACAAGTTCGTACCATCCTTCCACAAACCAAGCGGTGCAACTTATTTAGCAAGGCAAGCAACTCACCAAGATTCATATTCAGAAAATGATTTCCCCTCTTCCACGGGAACTCAATTCAATGGATAACATTCCTTCCTAAGGGGGGAGGACTGATCCAAGTGGATATTGGTGTCCACCCACCTGTTCCAAATTCCACTTGGCTCATCGTGATAGTTTTAAGTTCAACGCGTTTCTCTGTAATGGTGACATCTCTTTTGGCTCAGTGTGAGAAACATAAGGTGAGATTGTGTTAGGTGTTGGACATGGTGGGGGATCACAGTATGAGAGATGATCGATGGTGACGATGCATGCTTCATGAGGTAATTTCATGACCCAAAAGAGTGAATACACCACAACATTCATGGAATAGATGTAATCATGCCCAAGGAGGATCTTGCAGTCCACCAAACCGATCATGACTGTGACATCGATCAAGATCATCTTATCGCCTAACTCAATTGGGAGATTAGGCACAATCCATGTTGGGTTATAGAGTATACCATCAAAGCCTCATAACTCAGTCGTTGGTGGAATGAGGGTTGGAGATCCAAGGTGCTCCCAAGTAGAGAAGGAAATGATACAAGAGGAGGCCCCTTTGTCCACTAAACATCAATGAATATAGAAGGGCCTAATGGTGCCCCTCACGTCAACCCCTATTTGGAAGGGGGTGAAATAAGGAAGACGAGCCTCGATATCCTAGTCGCAATCAAAGGTGATAGATTTAGAATTGGGAGGCGGTCTATTCACATTTTTCCTTACAGGGATAAGGTCTAGTGTTCTCATTTTCGTGGATCCTCAGTTTTCCTTAGCAACCTCTCCATAGGTTCTGTGATTTCTGCATAGCCTTTGATGAACCTTCTGTAATCTCCAATGTGCCCTAATGTAGATCGTAACATCGTGACGTTGGTTAGAGCCTCTAGGTTTACAATAGTGGCAATATTAGCTAGATCCATGAGAACACCATTCTTTCAAACCACATGGTCAAGAAAGGTGTCAAATGACATGCAAAAGATACATTTATTTAAGTTAAGGGATAGTTAAAACTATTGGCACCTCTCTAACATCAGTCACAACATCTCTGTGTGATCCTTCAGTAGACTATCTACTATCCATTCATCTAGGTAACCCTCCGAACACAGCTATAACAATTCTAGAGAATACAGTAGGGGCATTTTTAAGGCCCAAAGGCATCACATTTGATACATACGAGCCCCATTCAATAAGGTTTTATTCTTCTTGTCTTCTTCTGCAATACGAACATAATGGTACCCAGAAAAATCACTAGTAAACCAATAGGCTTCCTTTCCCACAACATGATCTAGAAATTCATCACTGAAAGGGGTAGGAAAGGAACCGTGAATGCAATCTGCATTCAAACCCATAAAATCCACACAGACACGAATCTCTCCCCTTCCAGTCTTTTTGTTTTGTATTACTATTGGGATGATCCAATCTGATTCTTCCACAGGGAAGATCAACTTGGCCTTAAGCATCTTATCGAACTCTTATTTCACCTTTTCTTTTCTCCTGGGATTTTGCCAATAACATCTCGTCTTTATAGGCTTTGCACCTGGCATTAATTCAATTCACATTTCTCCCAACTCACCTTTGATGCCCTTCATCTATGTGAAGTTTTGTGGAAACAAGTAAACATATTCTCTAAGCAGGGCCACAACCTCTGAAATTGTTTGATGATCCCATTAGTCTCCAATAGAAGCTAGTCGTGGTTGGTCTTATGTCCCAATGTTCAACTATTTGAGTTTAAGTGGCTCTTTGAATATCTCACCACTTGGTTTGTTTGTTGTCTCTATAACCAACCTCTCCCCTTTTGCTTCTTTGAACACCAGATGGCTTGTCTAGGTAATATTTTTCATCTGGGTCTTTTTCTATATTGCGGAAGCATTTCATATATCCCTTCATGCTCTCCAATACTTTCACTAGCAATTGTGGTCTTGTGAACAACTGGTGTCACTCACATCCATACTGTGGGGACCCTCTTGAATCTTTGGGTCTGTCTTTCCTTGATAGAACTCTATAGGTTCCAAGGAGTTGTCATATGCATTGGGAATATAAATTATCTAGAATTTTGGTGGTGGAAGGAAGCGATACCGCAATGCAGGCTCTACTTTCTCCCAACTGCTTATCTCTTCTTTATGCGTAGCCCACCATCTAGAAGGAGTACCTCACAACACAACATATAGTCTTGGAATCAACTGTTCTTGTGGAACTTCTTGCTCCATTATGTCCATATAGTCCTCAACATCGCTGATTCTATCATATATTGGGAGACCCCGCAACTCTGCACCAATCCAATGTACCACTTTGACTGAGGCATAATGCCTGGAAGACAGCTAGCGGTTGTGTTCCTGCCAATTCAGCATAGCATCCTTACTGTCAGAGTCAAATGAACAGATGTTGTGCTAGCTAACAGCACCATCAACAATAGGATTAACATAGTCATTCCTCATGCTAGTAGTGAAATTATATATGTATTCGACCATAGATCTATCCATTCCATCATCTGCAGGCTCGGTGTATTTGGGTCACTTGGTTGGGTCAATTGGCTAAATCACCTAGATTCCATCTGCTTCAAAGGACATCTCCCCTCTCTTCAGGTTGATTGCAGCATCATTATCATTATTCCACTCAATTCCCAAAAGTGCGTAATAGGGGTCACTCTCATCTAAGATATAAATTACTAAGAAGTGTGCAATTGTTTTTACGTTTGCAAGACTGACTTTGACATTTTCCAGTCGGCCAATTAGATAGATCTTGTATTGATTGTCTAGTCACAACTGAATGGGAGAGTACACCAACCATGGTCTCCCCATCGATTCCCATGATTTCTTTGGGAGGATGTGAACATTAGACCCAAAGTCTAGCATGACATCCAGGACATTGTATCTATCCATCTTGGCATCCATCCTGAACTCTTGGCCTTTCTATAACTTATTTTTCTTTCCAATCCGGGGTGTATGTTTATCAGGTAGAGGATAATTGATGGGTTCTTCCTCTCCACTTTCAATTAGTTGTTTTAAGGTCGTCTGCAACATCCCATTCAAGTGTTCATCCTATAAAATTATTATTAGGGACCAAAAGAGGTAATGTATTTATTGTAAGGATATTCCCCATCTGTCTAACCATGTTGCGGCCTTTGAAGTATTTCCTCACTTCTGGGACCAATTACAAGGATATGGGCTACTTGGGTAGAAATTGTACCAATATTTATGGTCACAACTTCCTCTCTCATGATATCCAATGCTTCTATGAAGTCATTCTTTTTATTTCTAGCATAAAACCCCAGGGCTGCATATGCAGCCTTCCTAAACTGAAGAGGTGCGTTATTCATAGCATCGCCAACTGTGTGGGCTACCTCTCATGTAACAATATTGATTCTTTTCATCCCATATTCTCCAATGGCTCGTGGTTCCAAGTTTACCAAATTAGCGTTGCACTATCGCGTTCGAGCCTACCATTTATCTAACAAGTCTGGACAATCTTCTGTTGTGTGGGAAGTGGTCCTGCAGTGGACACACTGAGGTCTCCATGGGTTAGGACAATCCTGAGAGATGTGTTCTACTTCATCGCAATGATAGCATCGTATAGGGCCACCTCGACTACCACCTTTCCTGCCATGATATCCTCATCCATGCCCGCCACGCCCTCCTCCCATTGGAGCATTGCTACTCTCCTTTACCCTGAAACAGGATCTTTCAAATCTTTATGCAAGAGCTTGTAGGGATCGATAGTTCTCTTTGTTGTGAGTGTTTGATCTACAAAATTCGCAGAACAAAATGACGGGGCTAGAAAATCACTTTTGCAGTATTGGGCAGAGTTGTGGTCATTGCCCATATGTTCTGTAAATCTAAAAATATTCATTAGGTATCCGACTCGGGAAGGGAGTTGCTAGCAGACTCACTTGTCATGCTAAGATTTTCACCTACATAAACCATAAGGGCCTTTTCCAAGTCTTTGTGTTCTATCATTTCCCTTTTATCTATTAGCTCACTGGAAACTTCTTCTCCTTGTTCATCAGGTCTGCCTCTTTTGACACCTGATTGTTGGTTTGTCCGTGTGGTGGAAGTCAGAACAATAACTTTCACTTCTTCCCAACTGGTCTTATTAGAATCTTTCTCCAGTGTGAAGTTAGGTTTATGCTTGTAGGCCTCCTTCCATTGATCCATTCTCTTATTATATATGACATCATGGGGATCATATACCCATGCTCATGCTTTTCAAAAATCTAAAACTGATAAGATCTTATCAGTTTTTTCATAAGCCAATCTAGATTTCACCAGAAATGGCCCAACTTCCTTAGGCAACTTGAATGTGATGGCAGCTCTTCTGATGGAAAAATGGACATGGTCACTAAGAAACCTTTGCTTGATGTACTCCAAGGCAAATATCCTTGGTGTCAGGAAAGCTGGCAATTTGTATGGCTCATCTTCCATACCATATACCCGGATCACAGTGAAGTCTTAAAAAAGGTACTACTCTCCAGTGTTGGTATCCTTACTAAGTTGGAGTGATTCTTGCATCAGAGGAATCACTCTTGGAATCTTTTCATTGAAAATGACATAGTAGGCAACATACATGAAAAAATGAAAATAGTTTATGAATCCTTTGTTGGTCATTGGCTTCCTCACCATGGGGAGCCATTCAATGGCTGGGAGAGCTATGTGATTTTCATTTACCATCATGAGATGTAGATCCCCAGGTGAGAATAGCTTTAGTGAATCAAGAGATGAACCAGATTAGATTGGTATCTAAAGGATTTGGTGCCCCTAAAGTCTAGGAATTGTTGGTGTAGGGCATCAGATAAAAAGGTACACAAGTAAAATATAACATATGAGTTTTCTTAAAGATGTTGTAAGGTGACCAGAAAACCAAGAATAGTAGCATTAATTACATAACCAGAATTGAGACCCAATATCTGGGCTATCATAGACACAACAATTTTGGACATTGGGGTCAAAAGGTCTGAGGAGAAAGATATAGGTTAGCTAGTATGAATAGGGGTTCCTTGTTTCAAATGCATTTTCAATAACCCATCTTTGAACTCAGGACTTACACCTAGGAATATGTCAGACAAAGTATCAAAGTTCAAAGGTGACATCTCTGCTCTATTTGGGAACAAGAGCATTCTCTCAAAGGCCTCAGGTGTAAGTGTGAGAACTACTATTCCATTTCTGGAGACTACTTCCCTCTTATCAAATTCATAGTGTTCACAACACCAGTTTACCAATTCAGGGAAGTAGCTGATGCTTTCTTTTTTTATTGATTGCCTACATCGACAAAAAGGGGCGGGACAACGGACAATAGACAACATCGACCGAGAGGGGCAGTCCAACAGGGACGGACGAATCACAGCTTGAATGTTGGCAGCCTTACCGATCGATACAGAACACATGGTTCCTACCTCACATACAGCATCTCACATAGCAGACTCACACATTGAAGAGTACTCATAGAATATACACGTGTAGATCTTCACATATAATACTCAGAGAAGATGCACATAGAGCTACTCACCGAAATACTCCTACAGCTACTCATAGGGAGGGGCCTACTCATAGGGGCTATAGGTCACAGGGACTAATCGAAGGGGACTATTCATAGGGAGAGGGAGGGGCCTAATCCAATGGGACTAATCCATAGGGAGGGGACTACTCAATGGGGCCTAATCCTACAGATACACGTGGAGCTACACATAATGCCTACACACATAGAGTTACTCACAGAGCTTGTGGGTTCTACACTTTTGGGGTTGTATTGAATCCCTAAATAGAATACAAGTGGATATTGGTGGCCTCCCACCTATTCCAACTGGCTTATTTTGGAATTTGTCATGTCAGTACATCTTTTTGTACTTCTAGGGCCGTTTTGAGGCCCTAAACAACGTTTTTTGGGATTTTCATAGTCAAATTGTTCTCAAAGTGAAATTTTGATGGCATAATGTGTAGTTCTCGAAAATACCTTTCCAACGGGCTATCACACACCTAAAACAGAGGTCGTATGCAAAAGTTACAACCTCGGGAATTTGATGTACTAACTTACCCCAACATGGCCCACATGACTTTTGGTGCTTCGTCTCCTAGGGTTAGGTTTTTGGATGTCTAGGGTTTTGGAATTCATGTTTATTGTAAAAATTTCTTCAAAGCCTCATTGTACTCATCTTCTTTCGAATGAGCATAGACGTCATATCTCTTCTCAGATATAAGCTGCCACCATTCTAGCGAGTTCATTAACTGTATTTTTATAGTCTCTGTACATTTCTTTCATTAATAGAAATCATGTATTGTTGTATTTCTTTGTTTTTGGAAATATTTGTGTGTATTTCATTGTAATATCTTTGCTTTCTTTTCGTTCTAAAAATAATCTGGATCAACCTACATTTAGATTCATATCTCCCCCTCCCTCGAAGACTTATTCGTATCCCTATATTTGGGAGGACCTTTTACAAATAGATCATTTGTGTTATGACTATCCATGATGTTTCTCCTCATCTCTTCTGATAATAAGGATGAAACTACATCCTAATACTAATTCAATACAGATTGAGTGCTACTACCAATTGTTACAACCATATTATCCCAGGAGTCTAGCAAAGAACATGACAAATTAATACAGTTATCTTCTTATACAAGCGTAATATTAAAATATCCAAGTTGACTTACTAGAGTATTGAAGGCATTTAGATGCTCTGTCATAGAATCTCCATCTTCCATCCTCAGATGATACAACTTCTTTCGAAGAAACAACTTGTTTACCAAGGACTTTTATTGATACAAATTCCCCAACTTTTCCCATAGTTCCTTGGTTGTAGATTCTCCCGACACATTTAATAACACTAAATCAGCTAGGCATAGTCGAATCGTAATCCTTTCTCTTATGTCCAGATTCTCCCAATCTTCTTTCGACATACCAGTAGATTGAGTACTAGTAGTTTGTGTACTAGTAGGTTGTGTACCAATAGGTCGTGTACCAAGATCCACACCGATCCATTGTTCTTTGTCTACAAGAAGGTCCTCCATCTTAAGCTTCCATAGTTCAAAGTTTTTTCCATTGAACTTCTCAATATCGATTCTAGAACTCCTTGACATTATCTTTCAACACAAGAATGACCACTGCAAAAATCCCACTGAACTCAGGTTTATCATAGACCCAAGATAAACTTTATCTATCAAGATTGAGCCAAAATTTCAGCAACAAAGGCGTGCCCCTGAAGCCAAAAGTGTGTTATGATACCACATGTAAGTTTTAAACCTATGAAGTAAAACAATGCATACATATTATGAGAAAAAAAAATAATAATCAATGGATCATATGTTGATGTTTGGACAACATCGAGAATACATTCTTCCATATATATATATATATATGGCATGATATTTATAATACAACTTATAAATATACTTAATAAATAAGTAGTTACTTATTATCCAAGAGACACATCCTTTCATGGATGGTCACCATATGTTCTATATATATGGAACTCTCATCATTGTAATAATATATATCAATCTATTATAATCATTTTGTCTTAGCATTTTCTACTGTACTCGTGTGTCTCTGTTCATGGTTATTCTTATTGTGATCTTGGTTATTACTTTTGCTATTGTTCATGGTTTATGCTTCAGTTCATGTAAATTTGTAAAGTAACTGAATATAATTGAACAACATTAAACTCCAACATGGTATCAGAGCAACGTTCTTGAAAGAAGACTATTGCACAAATATTGACCTTCTACAACAACTCATCGTACCTTTCCTGCAATTCATTGTTTTGTTGCAACTGCAACTCAAGTTAAAGTTTCTGCACTCTTCCAACAAACATGGTGAACCGTATTTTGGTGGAAGATAGGCTTGATGGAACATCCAACTTCAGTTCTTGGAAAGCTAGATTGCTCATCACTCTAGAAGAGAGTGACCTAATGAAGTACGTTGAAAAAGTTGTACCAAAATCAACTGATGATGCTGAAAAATCTCAATGGAGGAAGAATGATGAAAAATCCAGAAAGATCATCATCTATTATGTGAGAGACCATTTATTCCCTCACATATCCAACTTGAAGACAACTAAGCATATGTATGACACCTTGAAGAATTTTTTTGAGAGCAAAAACACCAACAGAGCACTTGCCTTGAGACACCAACTTCAGAATATCAAGATAATGAAGTCTTATACAATTACCACCTTCTTCATGAAGATTTCAGAGATCAGAGGTTAGTTGAGCGCTATTGGTGAAATCATCTCTGATAGAGAACTTTTCATGATTACCCTTAATGGTCTTCCAATCCATTGGGATCCATTCATTCAAAGTATTAGTGGGCAATCCAAATTGCCCAAGTTTGATCATTTATGGGAAGATTGTACTCAAGAGGAGACCAAACTTACAGCTAGAGGCATGCAATGTTCCCATCATGATGACAACCAATCCCTTGCCACTCATGCAAGGAAAAGAAAAGGAAAAAGAAGAGGTTTTGGCAAAACATTTAAAGGAAGGAAATCAGCACCAACTTCTGAGCACAAAAAAGAAGAACATGTCAAAGGTTCAGTGCTTCAGATGTGACAAGTATGGCCACTATGTGAAAAATTGTCCTACATGGAAGAAAGGAAAGCAACATGCTTCCACTTCTAATGTTGATTCAAAACCACCTCAGAGGGAGTACATTGCTCCTTACAACCCTCAACAGAATGGGGTCACAGAGAGGAAGAACATATCTATTGTTGAGGCAGTCAAGGCGATGATCATGATCAACAATTACCTATGTTTTTGTGGGCAGAAGCATCCATTACCACAATATATGTTTAGAACAAAAGTCCTCATAAGACTTTAAGGAACATGACTCCCGAGGAGGCCTTCACTGGAGTCAAGCCTGAGTTTGGACACTTCAAGATATTTGGGTTTCCAGTATACATTTATATACCCAAAGAGAAAAGGACCAAGGTAGACCCTTCAGGTAGAAAGGGTACATTTGTGGGGTACAGTGAGTCTTCAAAGGCATACAAGATCTACATCCCTGGTCAGAGACAGATTGACGTGAGCAGAGATGTTACCTTTGAGGAGGAGGTATCCTTCATGAGATCTAGAGGATCTTACATGGAAATTGATAGTGAGAAGCAGGAAGAGATGGTTCCTTCTCCCCCTCACCCTCCAGCAGTTCAAAGGGAGACAGTTGAGCCTATTGATCCCATTGATCCTGTACCTCCAGTTGATGTTCCCAGAGATAATGTAGTAGGTTAGAAGAGACCTACATGGGCTCGTCAGACTCTGTAGGAGGCAGAAGGACATGCATCTCCTCGTTGTACCTTCCGAGAGAGAAAGAGACCTCAGAGATATCTGTGTTATGCTATAGCTATGAGCCACATCATTGATTCTGAGCCTTCATGTTATGAGGAGGCATCTAGTCAACCAGTATGGAGAGATGCCATGATGGAGGAGTATCAGCCCATCATGAAGAATGATGTGTGGGATATTGTTATGAGACCTGAAGGGAAGTCTGTAGTGACTTACAAATGGATCTATAAGATCAAACATACAACTGACAAAAGCATTGAGAAGCAAAAAGCAAGATTTGTTTCTAGAGGATTCTCTTAGGTGGAGGGAATAGATTATGAGGAGACATTTGCTCATGTTGCTCGATACACTTATATCCGGACGATTATTGCCCTCACAGCATCCATGGGTTGGAGACTACATCAAATGGATGTGAAGACAACGTTTCTCAACGGAGAGATTGAGGAAGAAATATACATCGAGCAACCAAATGGTTTCATCATACATGAGAAGGAGTCTCATGTGTGTAGGTTGAAGAAGGTCTTGTATGGACTCAAGTAGGCACCTCGAGCTTGGTATGCAAGGATTGAAGGACACCTGATGAGTTTGGTCTTCAACAAAAGTGTCGTTGATCCCAACCTGTACTACAAGACTGTTAATGGTGAGGCCCTGATTTTGGTTCTCTATGTTGATGATTTATTCATCACCGGTACAGAGAGCCTTATTACTGAATGAAAGTATGTGTTGGCCTCTAATTTTGAGATGAAGGACCTTGGTATGATGCACTACTTCTTGGGACTAGAGGTGTGGTGGAGAACTGATGACATCTTCCTAAGTCAGGGGAAGTACACAATTGAGATATTGAAAAAGTTTGGGATGTTGAACTGTAAACCCATGACTACACCAATGGTGACAACTCTGAAGAAACTAAGTGTGTCTTCTTCCGATTCCAACAAGATTGATCCAACCCTGTACAAACAATTGATTGGATCATCGATGTATCTGGTTAACACCAGACCATATATTTTATATGCAGTGAGTGCACTTAGCCAATTTGTGAGCCAACCGATACAGACACACTGGGTTTTTGTGAAGCATGTGTTGAGATACCTGCGAGGAACAATTGGACATGGTCTGAGATATACTTCTAGTATTGACATGAGATTGCAGGGATATACTGACTCTGATTGGGAAGGGAGCGCAGTGGACAGGAAGAGCACCTCCAAGTGTTGCTTCACTTTGGGATCTGCCATGGTTACCTGGTGTAGTAGGAAACAGACTTTTGTGGCCTTGAGTACTGCAGAAGCATAGTACATTGCATTGAGTGTGGCAGTCCGTGAAGCAATGTGGCTTCGCACGATCCTTGCAAATTTATTTGGACATGTGCTAGATTCCATCGTTATTCATTGTGATAATCAAAGTTGTGTAAAGCTCTTAGAGAATCCAATGTTTCATGACAAATCGATTCACATTGAGATCAAGTACCATTACATCTAAGACATGGTGCAAAGGAAGGAAGTATCGATGCAATACCTTCCTACAAATGAGTAGGTTGTTGATGTTCTTATCAATCTCCTTACCAGGACGAAGTTCAAGTACTTATGTGACAAACTTGGTGTGGCAGAGAATAACTTCCTCGTTGAAAGGGAGTGTTGATGTTTGCAGCTTCTTGAAACATTCTCCAGATCGTACTCCTCTGTGATTGAAGTGAATTGATCTGTGATGACACTTATCCGAGAAGGGATAAGTGGGTTTTGGATTATAGCCCAACGTCCCATGTGGAGAGCACATGAGGACATGTCAGGGGAGTTGACCCTT
>JZKD02S0955129.1:156545-169462 GCA_000966675.3 Picea glauca | reverse complement strand
CCGTATGGGCCAAATACCAACATGAATTTGATCAATTTTTTGTTGTAGAGTTTGATCTTTGTCGAATTTTGGGGAAATTGTAAAATCAGAGTGAAATCCCCAAATTTCTAAGAAAATTCAAATGAAATTTGCACTCATAATGGTTGAATAGATGATTAATGGCATCGATTTGCAATTTGCAGAGTTAAAAATTGATTTGGGAGGATCAAACTTCATGTTTTCATGGCTACTGTGAAGTTTGGAGAATCAACTAACCAGATCACTTGGATAGTAATATCAATAATCGAGATTCACCTTGGGTTGATTTAAAAATTCTAATTTCACCAAAGGCAATTTCTTGGTTCGCCAAAGAATTTCAAAGTTCGACAAAATTTAGCGAAGTGCGAACAAAACTTAGCTCACCAAAGAAGAATTTGGAGTTCGATGAAGTTTACTGGATCAATGATCAAGATCAAATTGACCTTGAGATCAGCAGTCCATATCCAACGTGGATTTGGAAAAAAAGTCGAAGTTAAACGATTTCGGTGATTTGAAGAAAAATTTAGATTGTGGATAGATTTATTTTGAAATCACCAATCGTCAATGGAGTTTTTCAGAGGTCACTAAAAATTGTAGTTTCTCCAAGATTTCCAATGGGATTTTTTGGAAATTGTCAATCATCGATGGAAATTTTTGGACGTCTCCAAAAAAGTGTAGTTTTTCCAAGATCACCGATGAAGTTTTTTTGGAAATCAACAATGGAATTTTTTAGAAATTTTCGACCGTCAATGAAGGTTTTCATAGGTCACCAAAAAAGTGTAGTTTTTCCAATAATGTCGATGGATTTTTTGGAAATCGTTGATCACTGATCATGTGGATTTTTTCATATGTCACCAAAACATTGTAGTTTTTCCAAGATCACCAATGGAGTTTTTCGAAAATCTTCGATTACCGATGGAGTTTTTGGGAGGTCACCCAAAAATTGTAGGTTTTCCAAGATCGTCGATGCATTTTTTCGAAAATTGTCGATGGCCAATAGAGTTTTTCAGAGGTCGCCAAAAGATTGTAGTTTTTCTCTGACTACCAAAAGACACTTTTCTACAACCATTGAAATATACTTTTTCCCTGATCTTCGATAGAAGGTTTTTGTTGATTTCTAATACAAAGGTTTTTGTCAATCACTGATAGAAAGTTTTGTCAATCACTGATACAAGGATTTCGTTGATTGTCAATGAAGGGTTTTTAGTGATCTTCGAGGAAGGGAAAAAAATACTAAATAAGATAAATACAAGATAATACAATAAGAGTAAGAAAAGAGGAAGAAGATGAGAAGGATAGGACAAAGAAGGACAATGATTAAATAAATAAAAAATAAAAAAGATGGGCCCAAAAGCTTGTTTTGGTCATAACAGGAGAAGAAAATCTTAGAATCGGATTAAATTTAAATGTTATCTCCACAGAGACAAAGGCTACAAAAGTTCTAGTGAGGGCCATGGGCCAATTTTGCTTAAATTTTCTAAAAATGCATTTTAGTAGTTAAAGATCTGGGTGGTGCTCAGTGACTAGGACCTATATAGATATGAAATTTTTATAGAGCATCCAAAAAGAAGGAATGAAAATATGTAGTTAGAATTATGGAAAATTTCAAAAGGGTTTAGAGTGGAAATGCTGAAACAGGGAAAAATCCTCTATTCCTGGACACATTTTGGGGATTTTTGAAATCTTTGGAAGAGGAAAAGGGACCCTAATTCACAAATTTGGAACAAATTATTTAGTCAACATTTTATTTCCTCAACAATCCGGACAACTTTGTTTTGAGAAATTTTTTCCCATTTTTCTCCATTTGGGAGATAGCCAGTTTTGTCTAAAAATTCTAATTCCATGTCTAGAGAAAATGTAAAAAGTGCAAATTCATCAATTCCAGATTTATACAGAATTTGACTAGAGCATAAAATTTTGAATCTGAAGGTTTTTGTGTATTCACAATCATAAATACTATCTGGGCTCAATATAAAAATATTTTTAGTCTCTCAGATAAAGGTGGTCTAAAAATTTCTCTCAGATAAATTGCATCAGTTAGAACAGGACAATTGAGTAGAAACGAAAATATTTAGAAAGCTATCATTTTTAGCCCAGGACTCATAATAGAAGAATGAATACAACCATTAGAAATATAACTAAAATATATTATATATGAAAGATCAAAATTTAGATTAGTTCACCTTTGTTCTTCATAAATTCATGAAAGATCAAAATTTAGATTAGTTCACCTTTGTTCTTCATAAATTCATGTGAAGGATGAATTGTAACCTAATTAATGAAATATTTTACAATATGCATAATTCTAATAGTAATTGTTGCATGCACAATTTTGTAGAATTAGAGGTACATGAAGGACATAAATCAAGTTTAGAAATCAAGAGTAAAGAGATGGATGATGCACAAAGTCCAATGGACATAGAATTAGAGTTGAGCCTATAGAGTAGATGAAGAGATTGCAAAGGGAAGTGAAAATATATAGGGTAGATAATGAAAGGTTGATAAGGCCTCAATAGGATCATAACCAAATTAATTATTGGTTTCTACAGATTCTAACATGCAAAGAAAAATCAACAAGGATTCAAGCATAAGACATGCATCTAATGTGGGGCATGTGGAAGAGCACATATCTCATGATAATATGGATTACTTCAGAGGGTTGAGGCACTCAAGAAGTTTTAGTAGGAATCACCATTCTCCTAGACATTTATCCAGAAGAGCACCCGCATTTTCATAATCATAGAGAAACCCAAGTAGATCCCCTGTCAAACATCAAAGGAGAAGGATCAAGTTAGATAATTTACAAGGAGAGCTCAAGAGGCTCAAGCCACCCACATTTGATGGAGAGCATAGGAAGGGTGAAAAATATAAAGCCTAATTGTTGGGAATGAGAAAATATTTTCAATTTCATAATTATTCATCAAATATGGAAGAAAAGATGGGAATATGTCATATTCAAGGGAAAGCTTCCATGTGGTGGGACCAGTTGAAACAAGTCAAGTGTATTTATGAGAAAATAATATATTGGAAGAATTTCAAGGAATAGTTCCAGCAGAAATACTTTTCAAAGCACTATTATGACAAGAAAATGCAAGAATTCTTTGATCTTCTAAGGTATGTGGATTTCATCAAGGATGAGAGGGTTAAAATTCATAGGTTTCTAAGTGGTTTGTCATCATTATATAATGATAAAATTTAGTTTGATGTGCCCAAAAATTTGGAAGAAACCATGAGAAAATCTTAGTATTTCTATGAGCACATTAAGGCAAGGCTAGTTTTTCAAAAATCTTGGGATGACAAAAATAAAGGCAAGATGGATTAGAGGAAGAAAGGATTCAAGAAATATTTCTTTAGGAACAATTCATAGTGATAAAGGAATGGGTAGAAAGAAAAAAATGAGCCCAATATGATAGATTCCTTAGGGAAGAGGTCAAGATAACAACCCATAAAGTGTTGGGGATCCCAAGAGGATCACATGTATAAATGTTTCCCTCATAAAGGAGATAGGATGAGAATTGTGCATAACCTTTAGGAAGCTCATACGGTGGAAGACATGGTAGGAACATGCCAAGGATTTATGTAGCATTGGACAATAAACAAGAAGACTATCAATCCCACATGATTGAGGTTAAAGGTAATATTTATAATCATCCCATAGCTATTTTGATTTATTATGGAGATAGTCATAACTATATAGATCCTAATATGGTTGAAAGATTGAAATTGAAGAGATGTAAGAATGTGAAGTCTTGGTTGGTTCATCTAGCCACTATAACCAAGAGAAGAATCAATGAGTTTCTCAAGGATTTCCCAGTGAACATGAATGGATTTAGCACTAAGGATTTGAACATTGTACCACTTGAATCATATGATTTTTTTATTGGTATGGATTGGTTGGAAAGAAATCATGTTATCCTAGACTGCTAGAAAGAGGCATTCACCTATCTTGATGAGGAAGGGAGTTCAAGGATAGTTTGAGGTATTATGAGGCCTATATCTATCAAAGAGATTTTAAAATTGTAGATGAAAAGAAGTTTTAGAAAAGGGTTCCAAATATATGCAACGCATTTAGAAGATCCAACCAAGGATAAGGAGAGGAGTATTGAATATTATTAAGTTTTGAAGGATTATGAAGATGTGTTGGGGGAAATGCCAAGATAACCACCCAAGAGAGATATTGAATTTTAGGGAAGCTAGAGTTCCTAGAGCCACAACTCCAAGACTTCCTATCCAACTAGTACTAGAGCCCCAATAGGGAAGTGGAACAACTTATGGATTGAAATTCTTGTTTTCTCCTCTATCTGTGTCTATTTTCTTTGGTATTTTTCTTCCTCTTTCAAATCATTCTGGTGTCTTCCCTCTACCTTTGTTTTTTCTTCTTGTTCCTTTGCTTCTAGTTTTTCTTGGTCCTTCTCTAGAAGTAATAAGAATTGTTCCTTAATTATCTTCCTTTTTTCTTCTTCTTCTTCCATCAGAATCTTTTCTTTAGCCATCTCATCTGCAAATCTGCATAGTACTTCTTCAAATAATAAAACCTCTTTGAATATATCATCTGCATAATTCACTTCATGGATTATAGGGTGAGTTAGTACAACAAATTTGACATGATTGATTGTTATATCTTGTGTATCATGCCCTCTAAGTTCTCCTTTACATAGGCATATCTCATGTAGGGCTTCTACCTCCTTCCTAGCATGAGGACCATTGCATAAAGTATACCTCCCTATGTTCAAGGAGAATGTGGACCAGAGTTTCTTACTCCTACCTAAGACGAACAAGGTTATACAAGTTTCCATTGTTTGGTGAGCAATCTCTCAGACCAACAATCTATAGACTATCAGGAACATATTTTGGTAGAATATGTGGGGCCTCAGAGTTCTCATAGACACTGATGTATGTATAATACTTTCCCATATACCAATCTGTAAACATTCTCAAGGTTTTCAAGGCATCCTGTGATATTCTATATGGTGGATACCCAAAAATTATGGGAAAGGGGAGAAAAGAAATAATCACAGATGTCATATATGCATTTCTTATAATTGACATCCCATAATTATGAACAATATACTTTCACAAGTGGCTGACTAAGGTCCCAATTCCATCTAAAAGCATAAAAGTGGATAACAGAGCATATAACATCAATGAGGTATGCATACATGAAGAAGATAGGATTTTTCATACCTAGGGCATCCTTGATTTTCTAGAAATGTTGAATATTAGTATGTTTTCCCAGTTGAGGATTTAGATTTTCTTTATCATTGTGTATGCCATCAAGAACCATTCCATATGGAAGTGTGTTCTCATTTCTTCTCCATACAATCAGCATATCATAGTACTCAACATCCTATAGGGATTCTTCAGATGTTGTGCAAGGATCAATTGCACCCCTTTCGTGAACCATCTCTTCTTTTCAACCCATCAGTCCTCCATCAATTATTTAAATTCCTTATCATCTTCTCCAAACTTCTTCAGGAATGGCATGTTCAAAGAAACTGTAGTTTCTAGGAGGTGATATCGAAGTCTTATGTCCTATGGTTTTAGAGATGTTATCGAAATATTCGATTTACTCATTATTACAGTGGTATCTTTGTCAATATGTTCAAGGAACCATCTTGCTACTTCATTGTAAGGGAACAACATCAAACGGGTAGCTACAAGGTGAATGCAACTTTTCCTGATATTCTAATATACTTCCAAGTCTTCGTCCTTATAAGGGAAATCTGTAGTGTTGAAAATCATATAAATTTCATCGTACCTGGGAGAATGCTCCAACCCATTGAATAAGTTGGTGTCTATGACAATAATGTCATCTAAACTCACAATGGGTGAAGGTGCATTCACCACGGGGTTTTCCCCTCTTCCAATCTATGGACGTGACATGGTGTTGTTCTAATTTTCTACAATAGATGAATCCCAGATAAGTTTAATAGCTTAATAAAACAGTATAAGTAATTCAAATTAATTCATTCGCATACCTTTCATTCTTGGATTTTGAAGAAGTCTGATATTATCTTGAAATCATTGTATCCACAACACAATTTTTACAAAATTTTGGAATATGAATGAGGCATTATTTACAGTTAAAAGGTTTTAACTGCTCGTAATTTACCCTCCATTTCTTTGTAATTAATGTATAATGGAATACATCTTGTTTCTAGGTGGAAGACTGTGTCATCATTAATTCTTTGTGGAAGTATATATCTTCTCATATTCATGTATCGGGTGCATAGTGATTGAGAGATCAAGCCTGAAAAATTTCCCCGGTAGTACTATATGAAAGGGCTCATCGGGATGTTTCATCGGAACATTTTCAACACTTCATGTCCTAGATGCCTTTCGATGGGTATTCATAAAGAAAATTTGTTTTTGTATTGGGAATCGTGCAAGGGAATAGGTTACACATCTCTATGTCCTATTCATGCATTACTTATCAGGTGCAAAACTCTAGTCTAGTTCGATACCATAACACTTGACATTATCCTTATTGGAGTGCAGCATTGGGGAGAAAAAAATACGATGTAAAGATCACTCCAATGGGAGTTTTTCCAATAGTGTTGTCAGAGAAGACCCATCAAAGAGGAGAATGTATCATGCTTAGTCCTCATTTCGATGGGAATTTATCGAGAGAATATTCATACCTAAAAAATAATGTTCATATGAAAAAAACTTAGTCACAGATATGTTAAAACACTTGGATTTGACAAATTGATTCCTGCAATGTAATGTTGGAGGTTATGTTAGGGACCCACTTCACACTTATGAATTTTATCACATAGACCAGTTCTTTGGGCCAATAATGGCTTGACATGAAGGTACGAGATAATCCCTTTATACCGTAGTGAAGTTATATGCGTCGAGAATAGTCTATCGAAGAGGCTCCAATAGAGTCTATAATGTGCAAAAGGTGTAAACTTCTCCAATGAAAAATACTCTCATAGAACACTTCTCGATAATGTTATCGGGAAGGGTTCATTGGAAAGGAAATTGATGTTATATGTTATTTCACTCCAAGAAGAAACATTCTGACAGAAAATAATCAGATATACATTGGACATGGTCATATGAGTTAAGATTTTATTTTAGGACCTAGTGGTACTTGCAACTCACTCATTGAGACAGAGGGCTAACAAATGTAGGGAAAAAACTCACAAAAACATGTGACTATCATAGGTGTTCTTGGGATAGACTTAGGTTTGCATAGGAATAATTGTAGTTTCATGTATCAATAACAAACCAAGTTGGTAGTTATCAAATCCTTTGCTAACCCACTAAAATCCTATGATGTAGAGAATTTTAGTGGGTAGTTGTGGGGGCACAATATGTTGTAGAGGAGTGGTCACCCATAGTGGGTATTGAAAGCATCTTGTTGAAGCTGGTAATTATATTGATAATGAGGTTGGTATGCATGTGAATGATTCTTGTTGATGAAATTACCCAAGAGCATTTGTAGATGCTATGTGAGCACTCATATTGCAACTAGATTTCCTAGATCCCCTAGTAGAGAGATTCCTTACTAGTCTATGTTGTAGCCCTGGATAGGATTGAGATTGTCTGAGGAACTATGGTGCAAATAAGGAAAGTTCATCCCTTGGGTTGTGTAGACTAATGGGAAAGATATTTGGGTGGTTGTAATTTCTATAGGAGTCACATCACTATATTTTAGTGGGTACTTGAGTTTCTATAATAGAATTTAAACACCCATAGGAGCTCATCTGTTTTTCTGGACTCGTATCCCCATCACAAGGGTGACTTGTTACTGAGAGAACTAGAGAAACAAATTCTATGGCTAGGTGGAACATCCTTCGTCTGCATCTAGTTGTGTAAAACATTTTGAAAGGTAAGTTTTTTTGTCACTATGTTATTTATTGTTTAATGTTGAGGATAAATGTTGCATTTACTCTATATTTTATATGTGTCAATGTTGTTGTGCATGTGCAATCATTTGCATTTGCATTTTCAAATTAGTCATGACAGTTGCATGAGCTTGTATGTCATGTTGTGTATATTTGTACATTTGAATCAATATATTAGTATATTTTTGTAATAACATGGCCCGACCAGGGAGTTGGGTATGTTACATGTTGGTTTCAAATATAAATTGTGTGGTGGCATGCCTTAGTGAGGGATATGGGGACATTACAATAATGGAATATTTATGCACCTAATGAGAGGGGTATTGTTAGAAAAATTATTTCATATTATGCAGATGCTTTGAAAATGCAGGAGTTTCCTTAGTGCTATTATGAAAGCCACTAGATGTAGAGAATAAAATATTTTTTCTTGTTGAGGCTTTGGTCTTCTTTTGGTCAAATAATAGTTAGAAATGAAAAAGAGGATTAAATGACTTTGTTGGAGTGATTTTAGTATTTAAAGTTCAACTATCCTTAAGGTTTGATATCTTTTTGTTTTCATTTATATATTTAAATGAGAGGGAAGGAAGTTTTGATGTTGAAGTTTTTGTATGAGTAGAGCAACGCAAGGCCGGTTTTTCAAAATCATTAGGATGACTAAAAGAAAGAAAAGATGGATATGAGGAAGAAAGGATTCAAGGAATCTGTCTTTAAGAACAATTCATTGTCATAAAGGTAAGGACATCAAGCACAACATGATACCAATATAATATATTCCTTGGGATATAGGCCAAGGAAACAACCCATAAAGTGTTGGGGATGTGAAGGGGACCACATGTATAAATATTTTCCTCGTAAAGGAGGTAGGATGAGGACTATGCATAATATTTGAAAAGTTGATGTAGTGGAAGACATGGGTAGGAGTGTGTCAAGGAATTATACAGCCTTAGACAATAAACACGCATCATATCAATCCCACATGATTGAGGTGGAAGGTAATATTGATAATCAACCCATAGTTATTTTGATTGATTATGGAGCTAGTCATAACTATATAGATCCTAATATAGTTGACAGATTTAAATTGAAGATATGTAAGCATGAGAAGTCTTGGTTGGTTCAACTAGCCACTAGAACCAAGATAATAATCAATGAGTTGGTTAAGGATTTCCTAGTGAACATGAATGGAGTTAGCACTAAGGCATATTTGAACATTGTACCACTTGGATCGTATGATTGTTTGATTGGTATGTATTGGATGGACAAGCATCGTGCTATCCTAGATTGTTACAAAAAGGCACTCACATGTCTTTATGAGGAATGGAATTAAAGGACAATTCTAGGTATTCCAAGGCCTATATTTATCAAAGAGATTTTAGCATTGCAGTTGAAAAGAAGTTTTAGAAATGGGTGCCAAATATATGCATCTCATACAGAATATTCGGGCAAGGATAAGGAGCCAAATATTGAATATTATTCATTTTTGAAGGAGCATGAAGATGTGTTTGGGGAAAAGCTAGGATAGCCACCCAAGTGAGATATTGCGTTCTCTATTGATTTGGTGTCTAGAGTTGCTCCAGTGTCCAAGACTCCCTACCAAACGAGAACACCAAAGCTAAAAGAGTTGTAATTGAAGCTAGAAGAGTTATTGAAGAATGGGTACATACACCCAAGTGTTTCTCCTTAGGGTTCCCCAAAGATTTTTGTGAAGAAAAAATATGGAACACCAAGGTTATGTATTGACTTCAGAAATTTGAATAAATTTATAGTAAAGAACAAGTACCCTTGTCAAGGATTGATGATATTTTTTGTCAGATGAAAGGAGAAAATACATTTTCCAATATTGACTTAGGATCAGGTTATCACCGAATGAGAATCTGAGAAGAAGATACTAGAAAGACAACCTTTTAGACAAGGTATGGTCATTACGATTTTGAAATAGTGTCATTTGGGTTGACAAATGTGCCAATGAATTGTATATGTCTAATGCATGGAGTGTTCATAGATTACCTAGACAAATTTGTTATTAACTTCTTGCATGATGTTCTTATCTACTCCAAGATGGAGAAGAAGCATGAGCAACATCTGATGATGGTGCTACAAGTGTTATGAGAACACCAATTGTATTCCAAGTTGAGCAAGTGCACTTATTATCAAAGCATATCCACTATTTGGGCCACATTGTCTCAGAGGACGGCATAGCAGTGGATCCCGAAAAGATTGAAGCAATCAAAATTTGGCCAACACTAAAAAATATTTTAGAGGTAGATCATTCATGGGTCTAGTCAGTTATTATAGGAGATTCATTGCATGTTTTTCCAAGATTTCACACATGATCACTTCCTTACGAAAGAAAGGAATAAAATTTGAATGTACTACCAAGTATGAAGAGAGTTTTCAACATTGGAAGTAATTGTTAACCAGTGCACCTATATTAAATATTGCAAATCTAGATGAGGATTTTGTTGTGACTGATGCATGTAAATAAGGACTTGATGGAGTCCTTACCTAAAATGGTCATCTGATTTTTTGTGAGTCAAGAAAGCTTAAGGAGCATGAGAGAAATTATGCTACCCATGATTTGGAACTTGTAACCACTGTTCATACGTTGAAATGTGGAGGTATTATCTCATGGGAAAAAAAATTGAGTTGAGGAAAAACCATAGTGGTCTGAAATATTTGTTTGGACAACCGAGATTGAATGTCACACAAACTAGATGGATGGAATTTTTTAGTGAATATCATTTTTCCGTCAAGACATTAAGAGAAAAGAGAATAAAGTGGTTGATGAACTCAATATAAGGGTGCATGAAATGCACGCTACAAACATTAGTATGTATATTTCATATTTAAAAACGTGTCACATTTTTGCCTCATTACGTGTCCCTTGTTGGGTGGTTTTTCGGCACATGGTTTTTGCCAATGGTTTTCTATTTCCGGTTAAGGAATTAGGGTTGTTGACTAATCCAGGTCATTGGGTTAGGATTTTGGATGTCATTGGCTCCTATATGTATATTGTATTGTAAACAATGTATCACTATGAATGAATATAGAATATGTTGGTCTTCCCGGTTTGGGTTTCCAGGGGAAAAATATCTATGTAATGTGTGTATTTTCCATTGTATCATTTTTGTTCTTTTATTGAAAATATGTTTGCAGTAAAATATTGTACAAGGTTAAAATCTACATTTGGTATCAGAGCTTTGTTGGCTTTAGGGGGGACGCTTTATGGTCAAGGGTTTGGCTTGGGACTGTGATAAGCCTTGTGACAATGGGAGATCTATGGTATTGATTTTTCAGGTGAAAAGAAATGGCGAGCAGTTTGAAAATGTAGATCGAGAAGTTTAATGGGAAAAGGTTTGAGTTGTGGAAGCTCAAGATGGAAGATCTATTGGTGGAAAAACATCAATGGATCACGGTGGATCCAGGTACTACACCTCCAAGAACTTCAACAGATAACTGGAAAAATTTGGATCGAAAGGCGAAGAGCACAATCTAACTGTGTCTCTCAGATACTGTATTACTCAATGTGTTGGAGGAATATACAACCAAGGATTTATGGGATAAGTTGGGGAAGTTGTATCAGTATAATTCCCTAGTAAATAAACTTTTCTTGAGAAAGAAGATGTATAACCTGAGGATGAGAGATGGAGACTTAGTGGCAGAGCATTTGAATACCTTCAATACTGTGGTAAGTCAGTTAGTATCTGTTGAGATTAAAATTCCAGATGAAGATAAGTGTATAAAAGTTTATTGTGCTCTTTACCAAACTCGTGGGATAGTATGGTTATGGCCATAGGTAGTAATACAATTTCCTTGAAGTTTGATGAAGTGGTCTCATCCTTGTTGTCGGAGGAGATGAGACGGAAGAATATGGAAGGACAGAGAACATATGCATTATTTGCAATAGGATGCTCCCAGGAAATAAATATATCTAAGTCCTCAAGTGGGAGATCTAAGTCTAAGGGTAGATATAAATCTCTTGGAAAGTTTGTAAAGGTATGTTGGAGATGTGGAAAACAAGGGCACTACAAGAAGCAGTGTAGATCCAAAGTTGAGAAAAAGAAGGGATCTGAGGAAGCTCCTTCTATAGAAAAAAAGACATCCAAGGAAGAAGGAGGGTATGTGTACATGGCTTCTTCAATAACACATGAAAATCATGAGGCATGGTTGGTTGACTCGGGTGCATCCTTTCATATGACTCCCCACGGGGTGTGATTCTGTGAATATGAAAGGTATGATGGAGGTAATGTTTTCCTAAGTGACAACCAGAATCATAGGACAAGGAAATTTAAAGTTGAGGCTCATAGATGGAAGGATTAGAACACTACCTGGTGTTCTGCACATCCCAGGATTGGCCAGAAATTTGTTTTGTGTACGATAAATGGGCAATGTGGGGGTAAAAACAATATTTGAAAAGGAAACTTGTTGGATGGTTCGAGGAGCAATGGTGTTCTTGAAGGGAGTTCCGTTTGGAACTTTGTATAATATGCAAAGAAGCACTATTAGTGATGGGTGTAATAGTTCCATTGTTCCGAATATTGGATTTAAAAAAGAAATAACTTCTACATTCTCTGGAGAAAAGGTTATGTTATGGAATCAAAGACTGGGGCATATCGGAGAGAAGGGTCTTCAATAACTACACAGTAAAGGTATGGTTGAAGGTATGTCTAAATGCTCTCTGGATTTTGATTTCTGTGAACATTGTGTATATGGGAAGCAGAATCAGGTAAGATTCCCCTACGGTGCAACAAGGGTAGAAGGAATTTTATAGTTAGTTCACAGTGATGTGTTTGGACATGTGTTGGTTCCATCATTGGGAAAACATGTGTACTATGTCTCATTTATAGATTACTTCTCGAGGAATACTTGGATATATTTCCTTAGGAAGAAATATGAACTCTTTGAAATATTTAAAGAGTTTAAGGCTCTTGTTGAGAATCAAATAGAGAAAATAATTAAGGTGTTGAGGACAGATAATGATAGAGAGTTTTGCAAGAATGAATTTGAAGAATTCAGTAAGAAGTGTGGTATAGAAAGGAAGAA
>JZKD02S0955129.1:134830-156535 GCA_000966675.3 Picea glauca | reverse complement strand
TCTGTTACAATTCCAAATCACTCAGTTATGAATGAGATAATAGATTAATATTTATTGTCTAATTTAATTAAGGGAAAACTAAATTAGACACTTGTTTCTTGTTGACTTTTCAACAATTTATGCTCTACCCTTTCTCTGTATTCTCTACTTCTCATTTTATCATGGTATCAGAGCTTCAGACGTAAGCCTCTTCACACAGTCTGGAGAGCAGCTCGATCCTAAGTAACGAAGAATTTAAACTGTCAACGAGAGCTCAGGACGCGAGATTCTTCACAAAGTTTGGAGAACAACACGTAGTCCGCCATTCGCTCAAAAGATCGATGCAGAAAGAAAATGGGAGGAAGCAGAGCGCAATACACTCAAAAGATTGAGGAAACAGAGCTGCAAACATCAAAGAATCGTGAAATTCATAAAAGATTGAGGAAATAGAGCTGCAGAAGCCAAAGAATCGTGAAATATGTAAAAGCTTGAGAAAACAGAGCTGCAGAAGAGAAAAAATTTGTAAGTTCTTTAAAGAATTCGTGAAATTCCTTCTTCTGGAGAGAATTCTGCATAGAGTGCCAAAGGACAAGCCAAAGTAGCAAAGGACAAACAGAACAGCCATAAGATCATCCCTTTGAATAGATCTGAGCAATCGATCGAGTTCAGAAAGGATGAGGATCGCAGAAAAAGAAAAAAAAAATCAGTCGTCAGATCTAGCGCAAAGGATCGATAGTCGTCGGATCCGGGAGAAAATGCACAAGGCGTAGTCCTCTGGAGCGCACAGGAGAAAAGTCGACTTGCGAAGTCACGAAATCTCGAAATCGTTGGGACCATCCATCAAGGAGGACACGTGGCGAGATCTTGGCATTTCGTTGACTCATGGGGAGTAAAGGTTAGAGCACACTGCAGTGAGAATTCACAAATCGTGAAATCATGACTCAATTTGAGTCATTGGATCGAGAAAGATCATGAGTCGTCGATCTGATGCTATCATGAAATCGGGAATCAGGAGTTGGACGAGCAGAGGAGACTGCACTCCATACCACGATACGTGAAATCCTGAAATAACTAAATCACTCCAACTGTTGGATCTGGAGTGACAGGTGGCAAAGATCCGGAATCCATCGATGTTTTTGGCACTGGGAGAACAGAGGTGCAAGTCATTCAACTTCACGAAACGTGAAAACATGACATCATCTGAACTGTCCATTAGAAGGGATGTGTGGCGAGCGTTCAGCACTTCGCTGACTCGCGACTCAAAGGAGTCAACCAACAGAGTTTCAAGAACCTGCGATACGCGAAATAATCACAACCATTGATTGAGCAAAGATCTGGATTGTAGATCCATCACTATCGCGATTTTGGATACCGGGAAATCAGAGGTGAGAGTTCAATGAACACGTGATACGCAAAACTCCGACGTGATCTGAGCCGTCAGATCAGGAGGAGCATGAACCGTTGATTTGGGAGGCTCCAAAATTTTGGCATTTCATAGTTCGGGGTTTGGAGAACATCGTGACAAGAGTTCAAAGGTCGCAAAATACCAATCCGCAAAATCCCGAAAGGATCTGAACCGTCAAATCATAGGAGGATCTAGACCGTCGATCCACAATAGAGGATAGATCAGAGTTTCGGATTTCAGGATTCCAAGGAGGAAAGGTTGGGGTTGCATAGCAACTTCGCTAACCGTCAAATCCCAAAAAGTGGACCATGGTTATAGTTTTGTGGTCGTGTGGAGGAAGGATACGAGAGGATTTAAGGACTCGTTAAGCCCCTTTCGGAGTTCAGGAGTTGGAGAGTCAAGAGTGGCTCACATGCCAATACTCTCGAGGTCGTGAAAGGCGACGTGCCCTTTGTGGGCTAAGCCAGTGGTCACGGATACTGGTCACGTGGGGAAGGAGCTCGTGTTGAGTTCACATGTGGACCTATTCCACCATTTGGAGGGGCTATAATTGCTACAGTTGCTACAATTGCTAAAGAACATAGTTCAGAGCCCTGAATCAATAGATCTTGTGCTCAGATAGTCAAGTCCATCCAGATAGAAGCTAAAGAAGTGGTCTACACCGTGTTTTTCGGTCCGAAGTCATTGTAAGAAATTCGAAGACCTGTTTTTCACGCAAGAATCACGTAAACATGAAATCCTATTTTTTTGGTAATTTTTAAATTCTTCAAAGATGGCCACATCTAGCAATTTAGGACCAACTCAAGGACTGATTCTTCTTGGAAAGAATTATGAGTTTTGATCTCTTTGAATGAGATCCTTCTTGCAAGCACAAAAGTGTTGGGATCCAGTGGATCTTGGATATGTGGAACCAGATCTAGCAGACCTTGCTGCCATGACCAACCAATAGAGAACTACTCAAGCAACACAAAGGAACAAATAAAACAAGGAAAAATTATGGATTCAGAATTCAGTGGATGACTCAATTTTCTCAAAAATCACAGGCGTTGTTACTTCAAAACAGGCCTAGGACATTCTTAAATCATCCTACCAAGGAAATGACAAAGTCAAAACAGTCAAATTGCAGACCATGAGGACGCAATTCGAGACTTTAAGAATGACAGAGTCTGAAAACGTTGATCAGTTTATGACCAAAGTCATGGGAATCGTAAACTAGATCAGATTGACTGGTGAAGCCATCCCTGATCAATGCATTGTTGAGAAAGTCCTCAGAAGTTTACCAAAGAAATTCAAAATAGTCGTTACAGCAATCCTTGAATCCAAGGATCTGTCAAATTTGTCAACAAATGAATTAATGGGCTCTCTGTTAACACATGAGACCAAATTGCATCTCACAAATGAGTCAATATCCAATGCCTTCAAAACTCAATTCTCCTTCAACGGAGGGAGAGGTAGAGGAAGAGGCAGAGATCACCAAGGAAGAGGGAGCAATTCAAGTCACCAACACTCAAGTGGAGGTCACGGACAACAGAACCAGAATCAAAATTTCCAATGTCACAGACAACAACACCATAATCAAAATTTCCAGCCTCTAAAAGGCAGAGGGAGAAGATCAATTGACAAATCAAGCATACAATGTTATTACTGCAAAAAGTTTGGACACTATGAATCTAATTGCCGAAAGAAGCAAGCAGATCAGCTCTCAGGCAGAAGCACATGTCCCAAATCATACAAGAGAAACCTCAGAAGGTATGTTTCTCTCATGTCACAAGACTGAAGTACAACATAAAGATCTCTAGTTGTTGGACAGTGGATGCAGCAATCACATGATAGGTAACAAAGATTTACTTTCATGCATTGATTCTTCAATTTCCTCTGATATTACACTTGGAAATGATTCTTTAGTTAAAGTTCAAGGAAAAGGAACTATACCTATTTTTACTAAACAAAATGTAAAGAAAGATATAAACAATGTCTATCATGTTCCAGATCTGAAACATAATATGTTAAGTGTAGGACAACTCATTGAACATGGCTATAAGGTACTTTTTGAGGGAGAATCATGTAGGATATATGATAAAACCCCCAGCAGAAAATTGATTTCTAAAATCCACATGACTTGGAATAGGATGTTTCCCCTGACCCTCAGAACTGCAAATCTAATCCAAACATATACACAAAGTGCATCCACCCCCAATGAAACTATGGTTTGGCATACAAGATTTGGACATCTACCCTTTTAGAGTCTAAGTCTTCTACAAAAGCACTCCATGGTCAAATTTCTCCCTATCTTCAAAGAGAAAAATCCCCCATGTGAGTCTTGCATACTTGGAAAACATAAGAGAACTAGTTTTCCACAGTCCTCCACTCAAGCCAAACAAAATCTCGAACTTGTTCACACTAAACTAGGTGGACCAATGCAAACAGAGTCGATAGGTGGTAGCTTTTATTTTCTAACGTTTATTGATGACTTTAGCTAGAAAATCTGGATCTATTTTCTCAGACACAAGTATGAAACTTTTTCAAAATTCAAAGATTTCAAAGCAGAAGATGAAAAATAGAGTGGAAAATATATAAAATCTCTCAAGTCAAATGGAGGAGGAGAATACAACTCCAACGAATTTGCAAATTTCTGCAAATCACAAGGCATCATCATGCAAACTACAACCAGGTATACTCCACAACAAAATGGAGTGGTTGAAAGGAAAAACCAGACAATAATTAACATGGCAAGAAGCCTACTCAAAGAGAAATGTTTGTCAAATACTTTTTGGGCTGAAGCAGTAGCATGCTCATCTTATCTCTTGAATAGATATCCAACCACCAGTCTAAAGATGAAAGTCCCTCAAGAAGAATGGAGTGGGACAAAGATAAATGTTTCTCATCTAAGGACATTCAGATGCATAGCATACGCTCACATCCCTTCTGAATTAAGGAAGAAACTTGATGATAGAAGTGAGAAATGCATCTTTACTGGATACAGTGAAACATCTAAAGCTTACAGGATTTACAATCCAATCTCAAAGAAACTAATTCTCAGCAAAGATGTAAAATTTCTGGAAAAACAACTCTGGAACGAATCTGAAAATCAGCAAATGGACAGTCAAAATCCATTGTTTCCAAGTGCTGAAAACGCAGAAAATTCAGGACAACCAATACCTCAACCTGCTCTTCCAAGATTGTAGGTATAAGGACAACCTGAAAATTCTTAGGACAACTCAACTTCAAGCAGAGACATCCTCTGAACTTCAAAATCAAAGAACTCAAAGTTTGAGCTAAATCCATCAGCAGTTGGATGACATTGAACAACACAATCTTTTTGCCTTAATGTCATGTCAACCTACATCTTTTAAAGAAGCAACTAAGGAGCCACATTGGGTTCAAGCCATGAACCAAGAGATTGACTCCATTGAGAACAATAATACATGGGATCTTGTTGATTTTCCCAGACACAAGAAGAGTATTGGTGTCAAGTGGGTTTACAAAACTAAACTAAATAAAAAAGGGCAGATTGAAAAAAACAAGGCAAGACTTGTTGTGAAAGGATTCTCACGACAACCAGGTACTGATTATGGTGAAACTTTTTCTCCAATAGAAAGATTACTGTAATGTCCCCAGCCGTCAACCCCACGACTGGGCAAACACTATTGTGCGGAAACAACATTCTCATACTTATATATATATATATATATATATATATATATATATATATATATATATATATATATATATATATATATATATATATCATGAATTATGTCATATTACACACATATAACTAAACCAAATAGAGTAATCACATAATTACGACTAACATGTAGGTTTAATGGGATTAACAGTAATTCATTATTATAGCAGAATACATGAAAATATTGCAAGAATCATAGACATGCATATACTTATAAATTAAGTACAAAATTAACACTTATATTTTATTACTGGCATAATTCCACCAACCACGTGCAGGCCTTCCATGAACCTCCCAGCCTTAGACCATGTTTTTCATCACGCTTAGCAAAGGGTCACCCATGAGCTGGGACTAAGCTCCACCCAAGGCAAGGAATCCTAGTCTAGGCTCAGGTTACAGGGAAAACTGCACAGAATAACCAGAAGGATTCTTCTCATGATGCCTTCTTACGCCCACTACTCACAGACTCTCATTCCCCACATGCCTGTTCCACCCGGGAGTATACACCTTCACAAGTACAGTCCATTAGTGCTTTACCTCCCTCTCTGGGTCTCGACAACAGGTTGAATTAGGAATTCTTAGAGCTCTGTAGCTGGTGCTGGACTCTCTCTGGAAGAATACCACTTCCCAGTAGACTCCTTCACCTGGAAATAGCTTCTCACAGGCCTGACAGACTGCCTCTTCAACTAAGGGCCTTACAACCCGGTTCTTCAGCCCCTTCCAACTCAATTCCTGCATGGTGAGGATAACCACAACACAACCCCACTCAGGAAAAAAAAAAGCAGCAACCTACAGACAGATCGGGTATGGATTCAGCTCTGCAATGGCGGATAGACTAGGTTCTTGAACTCACAAGTCGACTTTCCCCTCCTGACCAGTTCTCTCAACGGTGCATAGGTATGTCAAGGACAGACGCATACCAATAACGGAATCAAACGGATGATGTTTTGGTCTTCAGGAAGACGTCTCAGTTTTCTGGTTCTCGGAGTTGCGTGAGGGTATCAGAAATCGGACGCAAAGGATGATGAAATGAGGAGTGACCCCCTCCACAGCTAAATTCTGCAGTTTTTAACTGCATGTGCCTGGGTCGACACATGTCACCCATGAATTTTCATGCACTCCATCAGCATTTGTTCCTCTCGAGGAACTTAGGACAAAACATATATTTCACATGGATTTTGGAATAATATTAAAATATTATTCCCAAGGACTTAAGCCCCTAGGCTCAACACTTAGCCTCTCTTTCCAACCTTCCATCCCCCCAATCCCTTACCCACTCTATGGAAGCTTAGTCACCCATCACTCATTCATCGTGGTCGATCTGCACGTAGCGGTGTTTATATTTTTATTAATGTTCTGCATAATTACATATACAAAAACAGACTCCCAGCCTTAACACTTAGACTCTACAGCCTAATAAACTCATAAGCCTTATCATCTTATATTAACTTGGCTCACCAGCCTCTAAAACATGATTTATAATTCATAAACATGATTACAACAAGGCTCGTCCTTGGGGATATTACAATCCCCTCCCCTTATTTTTGCACTGTCCTCGGTGCAACTTTCACACAACATCAACAAGATTTCCAAAATCTTAAAAAAGATGCGGGTATTCTGCCCGCATAACATCCTCATTCTCCCATGTTGCGTCCTCAAGACCGTACGAGGTCCACTAGACCTTTACAAGCCCTATAGCTCGATTCCGGAGCTGTTTGTTTTTCCTATCCAATATGCGCATAAGATGCACTTGCAGGATACCTTCTTGCTCCACCTGAATCACATTCCAATCGATAACATGATTAGCATCAGGTATATGTTTCTTAAGCAATGAAACATGAAACACATTATGTATAGTCATGGATACAAGTAATGCAAGCATATATGCAACTGGCCCAATCCTTTCTAGTATTTCAAATGGATCAAAAAATCTGGCTGCCAACTTAGCACAGTTTGCCAGCTTCAGGGAACTTCTATTAGCTTTTACTTTCAGGAAAACATAATCACCCACTTTAAATTCTCTGTGGGTTCTGTTTTTGTCAGCATAACTTTTCTGCCTGTCTTGGGCAGCTTTTAAATTATGCTTAATTTTAAGCATTTGCTCTTCCATTTCCTTGAGTAACTCTGGCCCAATTACTACCCTGTCAGCTGGATTATCCCAGCTTACTGGAGTATTGCACTTTCTGCCATAAAGTGCCTCAAATGGGCTCATCTTCAATGATGCTTAATACCCATTTTTGTAAGTGAATTCTACCAAGTGTAGGTAGTCTTCCCATTTTGATGGTTTGTCCATCACATACATTATCAGTATGTCTTTTATCACTCTATTCACCCTCTATGTCTGTCCATCAGACTCAGGATGATAAGTTGTACTAAAGTTTAGATTCATTCTGAATTCTTTGAACAATCCTTTACAGAAATTCGAGGTGAATTTCAGGTCTCTGTCGGACACAATTGTTTTAGGGATTCCGTGCAATCGTGCCACTTCCTTCACGAAAATATCAACAACATCTGTTGCCTTGTGAGTAGTTTTCAGTGGAATAAAATGGGCAAATTTTGTAATCTTGTACACCACTACCATGATCGAATCATGCAGCTTGCCTGTTCTGGGCAATCCTGTAATAAAATCCATTGTCACCACTTCCCACTTCCATTTAGGAATGGGCAAAGGTTGTAGCAACCCTGTTGGGTTCCTGTGCTCAGCTTTAACCTTCTGTCATTGTTACACATCAACATTACTCGCTTTGATAAGTGTCGCATGTTCCTCACAACTGTCGCAAGTGTCGCATGTTGTTCACAAGTGTCGCAAATGTCAAACAAATCATATTTCCACGATGACGACACTAAGGAGACACTTAGAATACCTCAAACACCTGATTTGAAGAAAGAGAATGGCTAACTGAAGTCAGGTATCTCTTGCCACCTAAAAGGAGCTCTCAAACTAGGGTTTTAAGGGAGAGTGCTCCCCTATCTCACCCTTAGGAGCACTGGCGCTCCCCTATAAGGTGCTAGGGAGAGTTATAGCACCAAACTGCCCCTCTAAAGGAGCGCTATAGACTTTTAGAGCGTTGGCACCCCCCTTGAGCCTACTAGGGAGCGCTATAGCGCCCTGATGCCCCTTTTGAGGGAGCATTGTCTAATCTGGGCAGAAGTTGATTTGTTGAGGAAAATAAGGGGAGGATATTTCAAGTTTGGAAGGCATTTGCATTCAAATTCTTGGTTCAATCATGATCTTAGGAGAAGATCCCTGATCTAAGGAGGGAATTCCTCAACTTACCCTAAAGATACCTCAAGAGGTTAATCCTTTCTGAACCTATATAAGCAGGCTCTATGATAGTGGAAAGGGGGAAGAATTGCAAGCATGAAACCTATGATCTCATAGGAAACACACGGTGAACTGGAGGAGAGTAATCAGTGAAGCTGTTGTCATCCAGGTCGTGGATCTTTTGAGCAAGGGCTAGACAAAGGGGACTTGATGAAGCTTTCGCATTCACATCTACAGTTGTACGTTACTTCTATCATTGTTCTCATTAATATGACACGCTTGGCCTGTTTCTTTCTAGTTTGTGTTTGATATTACATGAACTTATCTCTGATAGACAGATCTATTTTCAAGCTAATATCAATAGAGTAGGAAGTGGTCGTACTATTGTTTGTCTACAGGGCTCATCGAGGAGCGAAAGATTGGAGCTCAAGTCGGAGCGTGTAGGGACAAACGTCAGTAAAAGGTACTTCTATTCTCCTTCCTCCTTATGCATTAGTTTGTATAGATCTGAAAGGAAGTCAATGTCCACGTTAAGCATCTTCTGTCTTAAGAGTTAAGAGTCTAGCTCTCAAGAGGAGATCTACCTATCTGTAGGGAGATTTTCCTTCAACAGAAAATGGCAACTCCATTGGGGAGCCTCGAATCAAAACTTTTTGGTTTTGATTTCTCCTCGTAGACCTTTTCTTACCCCTTAATTGTTTTCAAACCTGGTTCACCCCCTTTTGATTGATTTCATGAGCTGATTGACTCCCTACCCCATCATACTCAGCTTGATTGCCGAGACTAGACTGCAATTTTGGATTTTTTTGACATTTTTAGGAGATTTTCAAGCCTGGCGCCCCTATGTTTGTGTTAAGAGAGCGCCAGTGCTCCCTGACTGTCTTACACAGAGGGTTATAATGCTTGGTTCCCTTTACACCAGAGCGCCAGCCCTCTTTTGGCCAAAAACCTTTCCAGAATTTCTTTTTTCAGGGTCTAGCCTCTGTATTCCACTTACTGAGCCTCCCTGTGAGTCAATGCTTCTTCCCATTCAACTTTGAAATCCTTCCTTCTGAGGAAAAAACACCTTGCTGTTTAAATTTCGTAGCCTTCTTCATTATTTTTGAGTTTTTCTATTGTCGGGAGTTTGAAACCCATGCATTGTTTTTCTCTCATTTTAGATTGAGCGAGAAACTCTGGTGAAGGACATCAGAAGTCTACGAACCTCTTCATTTGGTTTTAGTTGAGGTCATTGTTCTTCAACATTTCTTTTGGTGTGAATTTCTTGATTTTCTTTGTTGTTCTTTTCTTTTGCTTCTTGTTTTTTATCACAACGAGAGGGTGTATTGTTTGTACGAAACCTGCTTGTGTTTGTCTGAGTCTCCTTGATCCAAAAGGATAATTGGCAGGAGAAGTGTTGTTTTGAATTAATCATTATTCACATACAAACAATAAAGAGACATCTTCATGATTGATTTTGCATATTAGAAGGTATTTCCAAAAATTTTAGCACCACATCGGATTTGATTGAAGAAAATTTGTTTGAGGTCATTCCTTATTAGTGCTTGTTAGTGAAAAGAACTCTCTCTCCCTCCCTTAAATAGATATTCATCGAAAAGAAATGATTGCTTATCATCTTTGATGCATTTTGGGGGATTGAGTCATCATTCCATCTGTTTCACTTCCATGCACCCCTTTTGAGTAAAGAACAACTATAAAATGAACTCTAATTAAAAACTATCTAGAACATTTTCTTTTCTAGGATCCTCCACCAACAGTAGACTAGGACTAGTACTTTGGATTAGGATGTGAGCATAACTCTCCAAAGTTTCCAAAACAAACATTAGCATCCTGAGCTAGGGAGAGTCAAATCCAATTGTTGTATAAGTCTGCCTAGGATTCCCCTCTCACATAGGGGTTATGCACGAGGTCGCATTTGGGAAAGTTATGGAGATTATCCCTCTGTGGTTTGACTGATTGTAGTGGTCAGATCGTATTATGAGGATCGCTTAAACTTATACCCACAATGTTGAGTGGAATAATTTCAAGTTGATTTCAGGCTAGATACCCTGCCCGTACGTTCGGATTGGACTGTCGATTGTACCCGCCCAGGGGCTGACTGCGAATTGGTAACCTTAGTGGCCATAATCTTTAGGGCCTTACACAAGGTGATAGTGAAGGGAAGTCTCACTATACCTGGAGTAGACATTGTTCAAACTCACTCGGGCTCCTTGGAGGGTAAATCCACAATTATTGTGTGGAAGCTTGCACCAGGGTGAAAGTTCGTTAAGCAGGTCGCCATTGTAACTGTTCCACCATATCCCCGCCCCTTCTTGACTTGATCACGCGACGTTGGATTTCATCACCAACTAGTACGGTCATCGAGAGAAGGTCTTGTTTGCTTGGTTGTGATTCCTAGATTCTATTAGCGTATGTTGTTTCTTTTCGGTAGTTGGCCATAGATCTTTTCCGCCGACTCTTTTTCGCCAACATCGACCCTCCATGCCGTTCGCGGAGGCTACAAGGAATTCCTCCATAAAATATGGAAGGGAATACCCCTTTACCCCCTCATTCTATGGAGGAATATCCTCAACAGAGTGAGGTTCACGACACTATAACCTCCCAAGAAGAAGTTCCCACTCCTTTAGAGAATTTTCGAATTGTTTCAGAGTCTTTGGAAGCTTTCCGCATTCCGGAGGGATATGAGAGATGTGTTCTCCAACTGAATTCAGTTGGTGAATTTGTTGTCGTCAATCCTTCTAAAATTTCGATTGGGCCTCATTCAAACCCTTTAGTCGATGACCCCTTTTGGACCGCAGACATTGTTCGAAGTCCACCGTGCATGGTGCGGGATCTTTATGGAATAGGAATAGGTGTCGACGCACCTATCACCTACACTGTACCTTTAAACCATTTTACCGATACTACCATTTTTTCAGCCACACCGTTCGTTGGTCCGAACACATCGTCCATTGGCCCAAGGTCCACTTTTTCTCTCTAGATGGACCATTATACAATGGTCCCTCACGTTCCAACTATTCCCACCGGTAATGCGGTGGTTAGACAAGCTGCAATTGGCACACCGATAACACCTAGACCTTCATCATCACTCTCTTTTGGGTACATAGCACGAAATTATTCCACTACCACTACTATCCAAGTTATGTCGGGCAGTTCCATACCTATCCAACAACCCGTAGGGACCGGTCTTGGTGGTCTTAATCCATTCAGCGGTACCGGTCAGTCATTTACGTCTGGTTCTCGAATTTCGGGAACTCTACCTCAAGCTGGGGGGCATCCTCCCACCGGAGGACAACTTCCATTTGGAGGACACCCTCATGCTGGGGGGCAGCCTCAATCCGGAGCCTACCATCAACCGTACGAACAAAATGTGTCCTCCACACCCAATTCGTGGAATATCCCTTTTCTAGGAAACCCACAGTTCTCGGCAGGACACAATCCTCAATCTCCATAACAACCTCTTCCCTCTCAAGGGACTCATCCTCCTTATGGACAAACACAAAATCCGGCTTATAATCCTCAAAACCCATCCAGTTTTCCTCTGCTCGCACATGTTTCTCAAAACACCTCAAATCCTGTGTACCCTGGTCAACACCAACCTTACACAAGAGGGCCCACTGGTTACAATTATCTGCATAACCCAGTGTATGGTCCTACTGGTGTCGCTATGCCACACCAGTATTACCCACAAGTTAACCGACAACTACCTTTCCTAGCAACTCTGGACCTTCCAGACTTGTCTCGGTTAATGAATGATCCTATTTTTCATTCTCTGGTTTGGCCAGCTATTCCAGCTAAACTTCCTTCTGATATTCCAAAATTCGACGAAAAGTCCGGAGAAGACCCAAACAACCACGTGATGACTTTCCATTTGTGGTGTTCATCCAACTCCCTCATGGATGATTCTATACGTTTGCGTCTTTTCCAACGAACGCTTACGGGTTCTGCAGCAAAGTGGTATATTGAACTACCACACGCTTCTTTTCACGATTTCAACTCCCTTGCCATGTCCTTCCTCACACACTTCCAACTACCCATTCGATACGAGACGGGTACTGAACTATTAACCTCCCTCCGTCAGACAATCTTCGTACATATCTCTGATCATATTCATGAATGGAGATGACGACAAAGGCTAATCAAAGCGGTCATTCCTGACCAATTATTAGCGGAATGGCTCACCAAATCACTGTTACCCCAGATCACTCTTGATGTGGCCATGGGTGGTGTAGTCACTGAGGAAGAAGCTATTGCTCGCGCTCAGTACTTGGATTTGGTTTATTCACAATATGGTACTTTGTACGAGTTGATACCAAATGCTACCTGTGCCACTAATGATCCATCCAAACCATCGTCTACCTCACACGCGGATGGAGTCATTGGCTCCGTCAAAACCCAATCTACTTCCCAGTCGACTGGAACAACCCAGAGGCCCGCTTCGATGGTTGGTCCCAGTCTGACTGCACCCTCTTATACCTCCCCTCAAACTCAAGTCTCTGAGGTGAATGCAGTCCAATCGACCCCTTCACAACAACCTAGGGGCAAGAAGAAAGAAAGAAATAAACCAAAGAAAACCAAAAACAATGAACAACCAAAAAATCAACCGCAAACCCCAGCTGTCGGAAAACAACCACAACGAAAGCCGAAATTCCCATGTCTCATTTGTGGCGATGATCACTACACTCAAGATTGTCCACATCGCGATGAAGTGGCCAAGATTTTTAAGGGAAATTTACAACCCTCTGTGCTTACCCAACCTTTTCCACAACATCAATATTTGGTTGCTCAAACCCCCACTACAGGGGGCAGTTCCAACCAATCCCATGATGAGGCCTCGACAAGTGCCCACATTTACATGTTTAACGGGATTAATCTGACCACTCGCACTATGACATATGACACACCGATTAAACCTGATAAGGTGAAACCCTCTAATGGTTCCTTACCGGACCCATTACCATCTTCTGTTAGCCCTCTGTATGCTAGCCCTCTGTCCGAACCACTTCATATTGAGAAACCTTCATTTGACTCCATTCTACGCCCTCCTAAGAGCACTATTCAAAAATCTACCTTTAATCCTAGTTCACGAGCTGCCCAAAACTACAACATTGTTGAAGATTTGTCTCAAGCACCGTGTGCTATGTCTGCGTTGGAAGTTCTACAAAATTGTCCCATCCAACGTAGAACTCTCTTAGCTGTCATCAACACTTTTGATCCTGAGTCATCAAATAACCTCACGTTTAATCTAGATGATCATCAACCTCGACTCTCTCACCAACTAGCTTTTCAGATCGATGTTGTTGTTCACAATCAACAAATCCACCGAACTATCTTGAATGAGGGAACCTCTACTTGTGTCATGTCTTTAGCTTTCTGGAAAGGCTTAAAATCACCTACCCTTAACAAATCCCCTATGATGTTATGTGCTTTCGATGGACAAGATTTTCATCCTCACGGACTATTACAATCCTTAGCCGTTTAGTTGGGTGGAAAAAATGTTACCATTGATGTCGAGATGGTCAATGCCCCCCTCGATTACAACCTAATACTTGGAAGAAGTTGGTTCTATGCTATGATTGTCGTCACCTCGTCGGTGTTTCGATGTGTATAATTCCCCCATCAAGGCAAAATTGTCACTATCGATCAACTAGATTTCTGTACACCCGACGCTTGTGCCCCTGTTGCCAACAACATTCCTTTTTTTGGAGACCACCCAGTTACGTATGAAAGCGTTGGTGTTGGCTTGTTGAAAGATTCTAGCCTTATGGGTACCTTCCCTACACCACTTCCACCCGCCACACATCATATTGCCACCGTCAATATGATTTCAACTATGCCTTATCAATCTTTGGAATCATCTGATCCTTGGATTGTACCTAGTCCTATGGAATTCGATGTGCTCGGTGACACCATGCCACTTAGCCCAGCCGAGGCCACATACGTAGCTATTCAATCTGCCTCTCCCTCTCCGGACAACCCACATTTCTTGGCACTTGATACCTACTCGATGCCTTCATGGTTGGATTCCCTATCGTCTGCAATCGATTACATTTCCCAAATTTTCCCTTCTGACGAATCTATTATGGAAATGCTTAGCATTGACGACGTGCCTTGGGATGATAACCATCATCGATCCTCTTTTCTTCCGCCTCTGGAATAAATTCACCAAGACATACACTTTGTCTTCCCTCCTGACATTACCGATGCTCCGCAATCTCCCATCCTCACACAAGATACTCTTTCTGAGGGGAATATGGGTAATATCTCTACTATGATCATTATTGATATTTAGATCAAAGAAAGTGTTGTGGAAAACATTAACCTTGGTGCTAATTGCACACCCGAAAAAGTGGTCTCTTACATCGCTCTGTTTAAAGAATTCTACGATGTCTTCGCTTGGAGCTACGAGGAAATTCCAGGGATCGACCCTTCGATTGTCGTGCACGAAATCAAGACTTACCCTGGTGCGAAACCTATTCGATAGAAACTCCGCTCGGTTCATCCCAAGAAAATCGTAGCTATAAAGGAAGAAGTTGAGAAACTTTTAAAATCTGGCTTTATCTATCCTGTCCCTTTGACAGAATGGGTCTCCAACCTCGTTCTGGTTGCCAAAAAATAGGGGACCATCCGTGTCTGTGTTGACTATCAGGATCTCAATAAAGCTTGTCCAAAGGAAAACTACCCTATTCCCTTCATCGACCAAATCATCAATAATTGTGCTGGGAGCGTAATCTTCTCTTTCATGGATGGGTTCTCTGGGTATAACCAAATTGAAATTTTACCTGTTGATCAACATAAAACAGCCTTTATCTGTCCATGGGGAACTTTCGCCTATCGAAAGATACCTTTTGGTCTCAAAATTGTTGGTGTTACTTTCCAATGGGCCATGTCATATGCTTTCCACGATATCAAGCATATCGCAGAACCTTACCTCGACGACTTACCTGCCCACTCATCCAATCGATCCGATCACGTTGATCACTTACGGGCTATTTTTCTCCGATGTCGGTTCTACCGTATCCGCTTGAACCCGCATAAATGCATTTTTGTTTTCGAATCTGGTCGACTCCTCGGTTTTATTGTCTCTAAAGACAAGATTAGGGTGTATCTCTTAAAGATTAAGGCTATCCTAGACTTACCCCCACCTACTAATTTAATCCAACTCCAAAGTTTGCAAGGAAAAGCAAACTTCCTTCGTCGTTTCATTTGTAACTACGCTGAGATAACTAAAGGATTCGTGCAGTTGTTGCAGAAAAACACCCCTTTCATCTAGGATGACATCGCTCAACGGTCATTTGATGCTCTCAAGCATGCCTTGACCAACACACCTTTGTTGCACCCTCCAGAGTATACAAAGGACTACATCCTTTACTTAGCTGCCTCCACTTCCACTATTGCAATGGTGTTAGTTCAAGAGGACCCCAACGATGAGGAACATGTGATCTATTACCTGAGCAAGAGTCTATCTGGACCCAAACTCCGATATTCACAAGTAGAGAAACTGGCTCTGGGAGCCGTCATCGTTGTCCAGAGATTCCGCCATTACATCTTACTACACACCACCATGGTGATTGTGGACTCAAACCCCATGTACCACGTCTTGACACGTCAAGTGCTCAGGGGAAAATACTCTAAATGGATCGTCATCCTTCAGGAATTCGATCTTGAATTTACGAAGTCCAAAGCCAAAAAGTCCCTGGTGTTTGCGGAGCTTATCTGCGATCTCCCTCGTGCTGATGAAGACATTGAACCTAGAGATTCTCTCCCCAATGAAACTCTTTTCCTCATTAGCACCTCTAATCCTTGGTACGGAGACATCCTCCTTTACCTCCAAACCCAACGCTTTCAGCCTAATACTTCCCGTGAAGAACGACAACGTATTCACCACCATTCTCGTCGTTATCTTATCATCAACGACACCTTGTATCGTCGTGGTATTGATACTATCCTTCGACGATGTCTGATTCATGCCGAGGCTAAACGCATTCTGAATAATTGTCACCTTGGCGCCTGTGGCGGTCACCTTTCGGGGATGGCCACAGCCCAAAAAATTCTACGTGTCGGTTATTTTTGGCCCTCGATTTTCAAAGATTGTATTGAGGCAGTCAAAAAATGCCCACCCTACCAAGTTTTTAACAACAAGGCACACACCCACCCTACTACGCTGCACCCCATTATCTCCATCGACCTCTTTGCCAAGTGGGGTATCGATTTCATGCAATGTAAGCCTACCTCAGCCAGGGGGCACGGTTATATAATTGTCGTTGTCAACTACTTTACCAAATGGGTTGAGGCTATGCCTACCTTTCTAAACGATGGTCCTACCGCAGCTCTGTTTCTTTTTAACCACATCATAACTTGTTTTGGTGTACCACGCGCCATCGTCACTGATCACGGTGCACACTTTAAGAACCAGATGATGAGTGAATTACATGCCAAGTTGGGTTTTCTCCATGAAAACTCCTCCCCATACTATCCTCAGGCCAACGAACAAGTTGAGGCCATCAACAAAGTCCTCAAAACCATGATTCAATGCATGGTAAGGGAAAACAAGACATCCTGGCATCTACAACTTTTCTCTGCTCTCTGGGCTTACCGTACTTCCGTGAAAACCGCAACTGGATTTACTCCTTTCCAGTTGGTGTATGGCATCGAAGCCATTTTACCAATCGAGTGTGAGATTCCATCTCTGAAACTTAAAGTAGAACTCCTACCCCATACTTCTGTCGAAGAAGAAAATTTCTTATATCTATCCAAACTGGACGAAACACGTCGTGATGCCGCTCTCGTTAACGAGGCACATCAGAAACGGATAAAAAATCAATACGACAAATCCGTCCATCCTTGGACTTTTGCAGAAGGAGACCTAGTCCTCGTCTATGACCAAGCTCGTGACAAATTAGGGACAAGTAAGTTAGAACCTCTGTGGCATGGCCCTTACATTGTGAAATGTGTTCTACACAGAGGCACCTATGAGTTAGTTGATTATGATGGAATTTCCCTATGGGAGCCCCAGAACAGGCTTTACCTTAAAAAGTACTATGCCTAGATCACCTAGCATGTGTACATTGTACATTATTGTATTTTAGTTTGGTGTGTCTGTTTCTTTCACGTTCTCGAGTCTTTACCTTGGCCACTCATAACTGTGCCTTGTGTTTTCATGTGCAGATGGCGTCTTCCTTTCCTATCTTTTTCGGGTTTGCGGATGGCGCTAGTCGACACACCCGGAACATTGCTTCGGCAGCATGGGTCATTTACCAATTTGACGAGGTGGTGAGTTCAGGAGGTATTTGCTTAGGACTAGTGACTAATAACATGGTAGAATATCATGTTGTCATCGAACTCTTGACCCAAGCCTCCTCCCTAGGTATCTCTCATATCATCGTTAACCTAGACTCCCAACTCGTGGTCTATCAACTCAATCATATCTACGTTATTCGTAATCCTATCCTGCTACGTGTCCACCTACAAGTTCATCATCTTGAACGAATGTTTGATTATATCGAATACAGACATATCCCAAGAGAACTCAATGATGTTTCGGATTCGCTAGATAATTACATCATGGATCGGTATCTCGCCCATAGATAAGATTTCATAAAGGAAAACAAATTGTACATCACATGTAAATTAAAACACATCACATTAAAGGCATCATCATGTACAAATGTTTTGGCACTGTAAAAACTCAAAACTGTATATATATACATAGCGTGACTGAAAATGTTTTGATTACATCAAAAAATCATTTAGAAGAGCAAAATGTTGGGTCTTTACACCCATACAACATCGTCTGACAAGCCATACAAAAATACAATCACCAGAGAGACTCTAATCTCCCTGCACTGCATTGTGTTGAGAGTAACATATCACTGCGCACACTACGCATCTCAGTAGAGAATTAACATTCTCTGGCACTCCCACAGTGTGCCTCTGTAGATGTAAAGGCACTTCTCCCCTCCGTAGAGGAGGAATTCCCATCGTGAGGCCTTGAAGGTTTCTTTCAACCTCCTGGAGACCTATCACTGGTGCCCCTGGATCTGCTGCAACCGGAGCACCCCCACGACGTCCTGGTATCGGTATCTCAATCGGGCGCACTGCTCCCTTGTCTGCATGTTGAAAACAATACATTCATTAAAAACTCTTCTACGTACCCAAAAAAAATATATACGTTAAAAAACGTAAAAAACAAAAACTAGACAAGTTGTTGCTTAATCTCTCACCTGATGCATCCCAATCTTCCCCCGCGGGTAGAATCAAATCCATGCTCTCGCGAAAGTCCACCTCATCATACGGGAATTCTTCTATCCAGAGATACTGGCGTCTCAGCCAAGCGAAGAAGTCACCGGTGAAACGAAACTCTGACTCTACCACTAGTCTCGAAGACAGACTAGTCCATCGTTCCATCCGTGGTTCTTCCACTGGTCGCACTGCCAGTGCTATTTGAGGCTGCATCTCGGGGATGCGCTCTAAGAAAAACGAGACCAAGAAAGAGCCATATCCAAACTGTTTCTGCCCCATCCTACACCATGAAACATGTTCCTTCACATTCCAAAGGAACCCTATGCTCCAGTTAAACAGTGTTGGCTCCAAACACTGTACGCCATAAGCTACCTATGATCTCGACGCTAGATGTGTGCTAGTGATTCCCGTCATGCTCGTGATGGAAAACAAAATGGATCAAAGGGGTAACTCTTGGATATCCTTGATAGGGATTCTACCCCCCACCAATCTTGCTCCTGGGACACAATGACGTGCCAGATACACGCCCACTTTCTCAGGAAGCGCCCTCTGTCTGGAAAAATATATAGGAACCCCTCTTTTCGAGAGGCCAGTCAAGAAATATACGTCTTCCAACTCTATGGTTAGAAGTTGTGTCCCGATCTGGAACCCTTGCTCCGCGACATCCCACAAGCTAATTATGTGCTCAAGCAGTAGAATCTCCTTCTTCATCTTTTGCAATTTGAAGAATTTCAGTAGGCCACAAGCTCTCAATGCAGCCCGCATGCGAGGACTCAGCAAAGCAGCCAAATCATCGATCTCGTGCTCTCGTTCTTTCCACTCAATCATGGTCGCCGAAATCACCTACAAACAAAAAACAAAGAATTTCATTATTCAATTTTTCGGCAATTTCGGCAATTTCTTAAGGCAATTTAAAAACATGAAATCTAATGTTCACACTATTCAAAAGAGACCATTCCCTCCTTTCATCACTCAACAATCATCACGTAGCAACAAAAATATTTTTTAATAAAACTAATTTTCATAATGGCTGTGTGGGCATGTTTTTGAGTTTTTTTTATCACTTCTTTGACAAAAACGACCCATCTACTCAAGTGTCAAGGCGTTGGCATCTTGGCTATCACCTTCTAAACACGTTTTTGCAAAAGAATGTTTTTTTTCCATCATTTTTAATAGAGGCCGATTTGATCTTTTTTGGAGCGACCTAGGGCTTCATTGTTTAATTTAATATTGCTATGAAAATGAATATTAAACCATGTAATTGAAATAAGGGGAGATGAAGATCTACCTGGTCCAAACGGCAAGAGAAACGGTCAACCGTAGCTCTGGTATCAAGCAAAACAAGATCCACCTCCAAAGTGAGAATCTCCACTGCTACAAATCCTTGTGCAAAATGAAATGGTAAATGAAGATTTTTCTTGCATTACTATTTATAAATTTCCATTTTTTATAAGGTATAGTTATTTATGGGTTTCTCTAGCAATATAATGGCTTCACTAAACCTCTGGATTGCAGTTTTGACACTACAGGTTTCCAAGCAGTTCTGATCGTTTGTTTACCTTGTCACATCCATGAGCATAGTATTAGTTTGTTTTCAAGCTTGAAAATATGAGAACACACTGGGTAGACTTTTATCTCTTTTTCGGACCTGCATGGACACACGAAAAAGGAACCCCCTGGAGTCATCTTTAAACTCTTTTCATACTCTCTAAATATGAAAATATTGTCGAGTGATCTTGCTTCCTTTCACACTCGTTAAAAGGTTCGAAAGGGCATCTTTCGAGTGGTAGTTTATCTCTTTTTCGGCCTCGTGAGACTAACTGTACGAAAAAGGAACTGAGAGAGTTCTCTTTTAAGTGTTTTTCCAGACTCTATAATCATGAAAAACCTTCGAGTTTTCTGTCTTTGGACTCGCTAAAACACACATCGACAGGCCCATACGGGACCGAACCCTTACTTCTTCCAGTTCATTAAACAAAGGAAGAGGAACTTACCGAAGTTGAGTTATATCGAGCATGTGTTATCCTCCTCGAGCTCGTTAAATCAAAAAGAGGTACTCATCTATTTGGATGGGGGAAAATTTGAAAGAAGCAAGCCAAACAGTCTCTTGAAAACATTACCAAGTAATTCTTAGAGTCACTCTTGAACACGACACTTTGTCATTTGCACACATTATAATCCGTTGAACCTCTACACTGAGCCAATCCTTTGAGTTTATTTCACTCCTTTTGGGTCACCTGACGTAAGTCACAGCATCCACTACATCATCAAGTTTTGGTCCATGTCACGTTTCTGCTCTCGTGCCTCAATGTTCAAGGGAAGTATCTGCCTCTAGAGTCATCCATCACAAATATCTTGTCTCAAAACTTGTGTCAGTCCATGTTCATTTGATCTACCAATTACATTTCTATGTTCGTTTTCTATCGTTGATGGGGGAATACATCAAGGCCCTCCTTCAATGAGCCTATTCCTGTCGACCTCAACACATTATCCAGAAATTCGGCTTAGAAACCAGTTAGTACTTTGGGACCTGCATGCCTCAATGGCAGGCCTCCTCACATTTGACAGTAGGTTTACATCATTGACTTCTGATCCAATGATTCCACGGATGTTCGACTCCAGCTCATCCATTCACATTCATTGGAATGTACTAGGGTACCTTGGGAATCATTGACATTAATGGTGATCTCCCTCGCACTTGTTAACGGTTTACACCATTGACCGGTAATCAAGTGGTTTCTGCCATGTTCGACATCAGGACATCTATTCACATGGTTAGATTCGTACTACATCGAGATCGGTAAGAAGACCCTGGGTTGAGTGATCACTTTGATATATACTTTTCCCAGGTTGCGAAGGAATTTCTCTTGGACAAATGATACATACATCGTTACATAGATCCACTTTGTATTGGTCGTGGCTATGTCTTGTCATCTCGTAGATCTATTGTGTATTCTTCGTGGCTACAATCAGTTCGGGTCATCAAAGTATAGATCCACATTGTATCTTCGGTGGCTATACCGTTTTATCAATACAATTATGGATCCGCAGTGTATTTTATGGCGGCCATATCTTGCAAGTCTTGATCACCCAAGCATAGGTATGCCTGCCTTGGGTTTGAAACAT
>JZKD02S0955129.1:118634-134780 GCA_000966675.3 Picea glauca | reverse complement strand
GTGTCGCATGTTGTTCACAAGTGTCGCAAATGTCAAACAAAGCATATTTCCATGATGATGACACTAAGGAGACACTTAGAATACCTCAAACACCTGATTTGAAGAAAGAGAATGGATAACTAAATTCAGGTATCTCTTGCCACCTGAAAGGAGCTCTCAAACTAGGGTTTTAAGGGAGAGCGCTCCCCTATCTCACCCTTAGGAGCACTGGCGCTCCCCTATAAGGTGCTAGGGAACGTTATAGCACCAAACTACCCCTCTGAAGGAGCGCTAGACTTTTAGAGCACTGGCGCCTCCCTTGAGCCTACTAGGGAGCGTTATAGCGCCCTGATGCCCCTTTTGAGGGAGCGTTGTCTAATCTGGGCAGTAGTTGATCTGTTGAGGAGAATAAGGGGAGGATCTTTCAAGTTTGGAAGGAAGTTGCATTCAAATTCCTGGTTCAATCATGATCTTAGGAGAAGATCCCTGATCTAAGGAGGGAATTCCTCAACTTACCCTAAAGATACCTCAAGAGGTTAATCCTTTCTGAACCTATATAAGCAGGCTCTATGATGGTGGAAAGGGGGAAGAATTGCAAGCATGAAACCTATGATCTCATAGGAAACACACGGTGAACTGGAGGAGAGTATTCAGTGAAGTTGTTGTCATCCAGGTCGTGGATCTTTTGAGAAAGGGTTAGAAAAAGGGGACTTGACGACGCTGTCGCATTCACATCTACGGTTGTAAGTTACTTCTGTCATTGTTTTCATTAATATGACATGCTTGGCCTGTTTCTTTCTAGTTTGTGTTTGATCTTACAAAAACTTATCTCTGATAGATATATCTATTTCAAGCTAATATCAATAGAGTAGGAAGTGGTCGTACTATTGTTTGTCTACAAGGCTCATCGAGGAGCGAAAGATTGGAGCTCAACTCGGAGCGTGCAGGGACAAATGCCGATAAAAGGTACTTTTGTTCTCCTTCCTCCTTATGCATTAGTTTGTATAGATCTGAAAGAAAGTCAGTGTCCATGTTAAGCATCTTTTGTCTTAAGATTTAAGAGTTTATCTCTCAAGAGGAGATCTACCTATCCGCAAGGAGATTTTCCTTCAATAGTCATTCATACATATGGCGATATATTCAACGATCTCTTTCTTCATACCTGGCCAAAAGTAATGGCTCCTGACCACTTCCATAGTCTTCTAATATTCAGGGTGCCCATCATAAGTCACGTTATGCATTTCTCTTAGAATCGCAAGTTTCAAACCCTGGACATTGGGTATATACACTATGTTTTTATACATAAGTATTCCATCAGCTTCCAAGGTGTAATTTTCCTCTTTCTGTGGTCTCTCACTCTGTTATAACTTTGCTACCAAGTCTCTATACTGCAAATATGCATTTGCAGCTTCCAAAATTCTATCCTTAATATCATTCATGTACATGCTAATGGTTGAAGTATGTAAGTTGTGCACCTTTCTGTTGAGTGCATTGGCCACCTTGTTTTCCTTCCCTTTGATATGCTTGATATCAAAGTCGTATTCACACAGAAACTCCAGCCACCTACTATGCCTAACATTTAAGGTAGGTTGGTCAAACAAGTATTTCAGACCGTTGTGGTCTATTCTCAATTCAAATCTCCTTCCCATGAGGTAATGTCTCCATTTCCTCATAGCGTGAACGATTGCTGCCAACTCCAAATCGTGAGTGGCATAATTATTTCCGTGCTCTTTCAGCTTCCTGGAATCATAACATATTACGAATCCATTATGACTGAGAAATACTCCCAACCCTTCTTTACACGCATCTGTACACACCACAAAATCCACATTTGGATTTGCAATCCTCAAGATTGGAGCGTTGGTTAATAGCTGCTTCAATCGCTGGAAACTTTTCTCACACTCTTCAGTCCACTGAAACTTGTTCTCCTTCCTTTGCAAGGAAGTGATAGGGTGAGCTATCTTTGAGAACCCTGCGATAAACCTTCTGTAATAGCCTGCTAGACCCATAAAGGATCTAAATTATGCCACATTCCTTGGTGTTGACCATTCTCTGATGGCCTCAACCTTCTCAGGATCCACGACAATCCCTTCTTCTGAAATAATGTGCCCCAAGTAACGGATCTTCCTTTGATAAAACGAGCATTTGCTCAACTTGGCATACAGCTGGTGTTCTCTCAACACTTGCAGCACCATCCTCAGGTGTTTTTCATGCTCTTCCTCTGATTTGGAATACACTAGAATGTCATCCAGGAAGACTATGACAAACTTGTCTAGATAGTCCCTGAATACACCATTCATCAAGCACATAAAAACAGCAGGTGCGTTCGACAACCCAAACGATACCACTGTGAACTTGTAATGACCATACCTTGTTCTAAAGGTGGTCTTGTTGATGTCTTCATCCTTTATTCTTACCTGGTGATATCTTGATCTGAGATCTATCTTCGAAAATATTTTTTCACCTTTCAACTGATCGAAAAGATCGTCGATCATCGGCAGAGGATACTTGTTCTTCACAGTTACTTTGTTCAATTGTCTGAAATCAATGCACGGCCTCAATGTCCCATCCTTCTTCTTCACGAACAGGACCAGGGCACCCCAAGGTGACACGCTTGGGCAAATGTACCCCTTCTTTAGAATCTCTTCAAGCTACAATTGCAACTCTTTCAACTCTGGCGTACTCATTCTATAAGGAGCTTTCGATACTGGAGCTTCTCCAGGCCTCAAATTTATAGAGAAATCGATATCTCTCTTCGAAGGTAGTCTGGGTACCTCTTGAAATACGTCTTCAAACTCTGTTAGTACCGCATGGTCTCCAATATTTGAGACTTCATCTCTGGATGCTTCCTCCACACAAGATGCAAACAATTGACAACCTTTCATGTAACACTTTTTTAGCTGCATTGTTGAGATTTCTCTAACAACCACAACTATGGGAATTCCTTGGACTATTTTCGGATTCCCCTCCTCATCCAGGCAAGTAAATTCCTTGTTACGACAGTCTAGGAGGGCATGGTGTTGGTCCAAATAGTCCATCCTAATTAAACAGTCATAAGAGCCTAAAGGTAGAATATTCAATTCAGCCTACGTGCTCAATCCCTTCATGTCCACGGGATAAGACTTAACCAACTCAGTGACTTTCCTCTTGGTTCCTACAGCCAACTTCACTAACCAAGACTTTTCATGTTTCCTTCTTGATAAATGCAAACTTTCCACCACCCTAGGATCTACATAACTATAGGTAGCCCCTCAATCAATTAAAATAATAAATGGTTGGTTGTTAATCATACCTTCCACTTCAATCATGTGCGACTGAAATTTAGCTTGCTTGTTGTCCAGGGCCGCATAGATCCTTAGCATTCTACTGCCCATGTCCTCCACTATTTCAGCTTGTTGAACATTATGGACAGCTCTTGCTTTGCCATTTTTATGGGGACAATCTCTGTACTTGTGGTTCTCTTTACAGCCCCAACACTAAATGGGCGTCTGTCTCAGCCTTTGTTCCCCCACTTTAGCCATTCTCAGCTCTCTAAACAATGGTTGTCCTTGAAGACTATTTCTGAAAAAGGGGGGTTTGTTTCCCTTCTGCCCCTGTTATTTCTTAAACTTCTTCTAGTCATCCCAATCCTTCCGAAAGGTAGGCTTTTCTCTTTGTTGTTCATATAAGCATTTCCCTCTTCTTATTGTTTCTTCCATAGTCTTAGGATCATCATACTGAATCTTGTCACCAATGGGAGGTGGCAGTCCACTTAGATACCTCTGAATCTTGATAGCCTCACCTTTGATGAATGGAACATACTTCAATAATTCCAAAAACCTTCGTTCATATTCATCAATGGTCATGTTGCCCAGCTTGAGTTCGAAGAACTCCTTCATCTTTCTATCATAGTATCTTTTAGTCAGGTATTTCCTCTCGAAATACTTCTTGAATTCCTTCCAAGTGATATCCTTCTCTCTAATGTGTTGCACCTGCACAAGTTGATCCCACCACATGGATGCTTTTCCTTTTAGTTGATACATCGCAATTCTTCCTTTTGCATGAGAGGAATAATTCTACAGTTGGAAATATTTCCTCATGCCAAGAAACCATGTTTCAGCATCTTCCTCCTTCTTATGTTCTCCATCAAACATAGGAGGCTTAATCTTGTTCATCTCCCCTTTCAATTCATCCACTCCAGATCTTCGATGTTTTCTGGTAGGGGATGGGCTTGAACTACTATGTGCTTCCTTACTAGAATTCTTTGGGGAGCGAAGATGATGTCTTCTACCACTCCTCGATCTTCTTTTTCTCTCAGGGATCCTGCAACTCCCTGTTTTTCTTGTGTCACTCTCCTTTTCCAATTTCCTTTCTATTCTTTCCAAGCTCTTCAACATATTTAAGTTGAATTCACCCTGCTGATCCCTGACCCTCATGAGATTTCAGCTATCGGCTCAGTGAGCCTGGGCATCTTTCTACAATCTTTCAATGATTTTCATCATATGCCCTTCCTTATCCAATTCTCTTATGTGCCCATTGGAGCTTGATCCTTCAACTCCCAAGTTGACATCCATTCCTTCTCTTTCGTTCTCTAAATTGGAGGCAATCCACACCTCTTCCATTTCTATACTCGGCGTCGATTCGTGGTTGTTCTGACACTCGTTGAAATCTGCACACACAACATGCAGTCAACCGAAGTTTGTCAGGCCTTAAACCCTTAATAAAACTACAACATTCATAAACCAATGCGAATAAGAAAACATTTCGATTCCATGAATTTTCTGAGCTCTGTTTGGCTCTACAATTTCAGGGCGATAGCCCCCGTTTTCTTAGTCCCCAACCCATGCGTCCACGGGTTGTGATCAAACGCTAAACTTCTAGGTGCTACAAGGCTTTCCAAACGAAACTTCGGGTTTCGGGATTTCGGGGCTTCGGGGTTTTGGGTTTTGGGGTTTTGATCCTGGAGGTTCTCGCACTCGCTTCCCTCTCCAACTCTAGACTCCCGAACTTCTGACATCTCTCCCTCTGGTCCCACAACACAACTTTCGCCAACCAAGGTATTGACACATGGTGTCCTTAAGAAGGTCCACATCACTTCCGGCAACGTTATAGGGTCCCACTACTTTCACTTTTCGTTTCGGAGTTTCAGGCATCGGGAGTTCGTGCATCCATACATTTCGAACTTCCATTTTTTGAAATTCCAAAGTTATGGTCTATTCATCTACTTGATCCAATGGTCAAGCTCCTCTCCTATGATCTACGGTGGAGATCATTTCGAGATTTTAGGGTTTCGGGTTTCGGAGGTGTTCACCTCTCCTCACTTCCCATCTCCCGAATATGTGAAATATGAAAGGTTCTCGTGACTAACTCAAGCGTGAATCCACAATATCTAACATTCGAGCCCTCCTCCCAGATCTACCGCATAGATATTCTCGGGTTTTTGGGTTTTTGTGTCTCAGCGCTCCCCGCTTTTTCCCGACATTCGAACTCCGAAAGGCTTCTTGGATATCCTTTCGGCACCTTCTCTAGGTCTAACGGTCGTAAGGGATCTCCTTTCCTCCCGATCAGATCCAATGGCTCCAACACTTCATGCATTGAGCTCTCTCTCTCCCTATGGCCATATACCACACCAGCTGCGGGTTCTATAATACCGCTACACCTACTGAGATTTGTAACACAACCAAGTGACTCCTTGGAACTCAGGAACATTCAAAGGTCCAAAAATTGGTTCTTCCAAACAGGATTCCCACCTGAACTTCGGGTCCAATGACCACTTATCCATCCCATTCAGGTTCAGTGTTGTAAACCACGCTCTGATACCATACTGTAACGTCCTTGACCGTCAACCCCATGACCGGGCAAACGCTACTGTGTGAAAACAACATTCTCATACTTATATATATAACATGAATTAAGTCATATTGCACACATTTAACTAAACCAAACAAAGTAATCATAGAATTACGACTAACATGTAGGTTTAATGGGATTAACAGTAATTCATGATTACAGCGGAATACATGATAATATTGCAAGAATCACAGACATGCATATACTTATAAATTAAGTACAAAATTAACAATTATCTTTTATTACTGGCGTAATTCCACCAACCACGTGCAAGCCTTCCACGAACCTCCCAGCTTTAGACCACGTTGCTCATCACGCTCAGCAGAGGGTCACCCTCGAGCTGGGACTAAGCTCCACCCAAGGCAAGGAATCCTAGTCTAGGCTCAGGTTACAGGGAAAACTGCACAGAATAACCAGAAGGATTCTTCCCATGATGCCTTCTTACGCCCACTACTCACAGACTCTCATTCCCCACATGCCTGTTCTGCCCGGGAGTATACACCTTCACAAGTACAGTCCATTAGTGCTTTACCTCCCTCTCTGGGTCTCGGCAACAGGATGGATCGGGAAGTCTTAGAGATCCTTAGCTGGTGATGGACTCTCTATGGAAGAATACCACTTCCCAGCAAACTCCTTCACCTGGAAATAGCTTCTCACGGGCCTGACAGACTGCCTCTTCAACTAAGGTCCTTACAACCCAGTTCTTCAGCCCCTTCTGACTCAATTCCCGCATGGTGAGGATAACCACAACACAACCCCACTAAGGAAAACAGAAAGCAACAACCTACAGACAGATTGAGTATGGATTCATCTCTGCAATGGCAGATAGAGTGGGTTCTTGAACTCACAAGTCAACTTTCCCCTCCTGACCAGTTCTCTCAACGGTGCATAGGTATGTCAAGAATAGACGCAGACCAATAACAGAATCAGACGGATGATGTTTTGGTCTTTAGGAAGGCATCTCGATTTTCTGGTTCTCAAAGCTGCATGAGGGTATTCGAAATTAGACGCAAAGGATGATGGAATGAGGAGAAACCCCCTCCACGACTGAATTCTGCAGTTTTTAACTGCATGTGCCTGGGTCAACACATGTCACCCATGAAGCTACATGCACTCCATCAGCATGCGTTCCTCTCCAGGAACTTAGGACAAAACATATATTTCACATGGCTTTTGAAATAATATTAAAATATTATTCCTAAGGACTTAAGCCCCTAGGCTCAACACTTAGCCTCTCTTTCCAACCTTCCAGCCCCCCCAATCCCTTACCCACTCTGTGGAACTTAGTCCCCCATCATTCATTCATCGTGGTCGATTTTCATGTAGCGGTGTTTATATTTTTATTAATGTTTTGCATAATTACATATACCAAAACAGGCTCCCGACCTTAACACTTAGGCTCTCCGACCTAATAAATTCATAAGCCTTACTATCTTATATTAACTTGGATCACCATCCTATAAAACATGATTTACAATTCATAAACATGATTACAACAGGGCTCGTCCTTGGGGATATTACAATTAGACACGATAAAGACTCTCTTAGCCATATCAGCTCAACACAAATGGCAAGTATACTAGATGGATGTCAAGTCATCTTTCCTGAATGGTTTCTTAGAAGAAGAAGTTTATGTCGATCAGCCACCTGGATTTGAAGTCCAAAATAATCCAACCAAAGTATATCGGTTGAAGAAAGCCTTGTATGGCTTAAAATAAGCTCCAAGAGCTTGGTACAGTAGAATTGACACTTACCTGATCAAAAGTGGTTTCAGCAGAAGCCAAAATGAGCCAACTCTTTACACCAAAACAGATCAACACGATAAATTTTTGATTGTATGTTTATATGTTGATGACACGATATATACTGGAAATCTTGAGTTAACCAGTTTTAAAAATGCCATGCAATCTGAGTTTGAGATGACAGATCTTGGCATAATGAAATAATTTTTGGGAATTGAGGTTGATCAATCAACCAAAGGCATTTTTGTCTATCAGCAAAAGTATGCAATAGACATCATCAAAAGATTCTGCATGGAAGAATGCAATCCAACAGAAACTCCTATACCCTAAGGCACAAAATTGAGCAAGAAAGATGAAGGCCCTACAGTGGACCCTACCCTGTACAAAATTTTAGTAGGCAGTTTGTTGTATCTTACAACAACTAGGCCTGATATTATGTATCCAGCCAGCCTTGTTTCCAAGTTTATGGAATCCCCCAAAGATTCTCATTGGGATTCTGAGATATGTTGCAGGCACTCTCAATTTTGGCTTATGGTACACTCAGTCTAATGATAATAGTCTCTCTAGTTACACAGACAGTGATTTTGCAGGAAGCCTAGATGACAGGAAAAGCACCTCAGGACATGTTTTTCACTTGGGCACGGACCTGATTTTATGGGCATCAAAGAAGCAACCAATTGTATCAATATCTTCTGCAGAGGTAGAGTATGTCGTTGCTACCTCAGCTTACTATCAAGTTGTGTGGCTGAGAAGAATATTGAATGATATGTCACATACAGAAAAGGAGCCAACCCCTATCTTCTGTGACAACACCTCAGTAATTGCTCTATCCAAAAATCATGTGTTTCACAAGAAAAGCAAACATATTGACACTCGCTTTCACTTCATCCATGAGCTAGTCAATAATGGTGACATAGCACTTCAATTCTATGGCTCTTGAGATCAACTCGCAGATATCTTCACAAAGCCACTGGGAAAATCCGTTTTTGATTTTTAGAGACAACACTTGGGCATTATCAGTGATGATGATTGTAACTGTTGAGTTTAAGAGGGAGTGTTAAATATAATGTAACCTCAACAGTCTGAATGTACACTGCCAGTTGTTCTGGATAGGTGTACTTTCGTTTCTTGATTTGCTTGAACCTATTTAGCTCAAGTCTTTTCCCTTTTCTCAAGTACTCTTTTTCTCATATACTCAATATACTGAATACTATTTTTTCTCTGCTCTTTCTCTGTATTCTCTGCTTCTCATTTTATCACTCCATATTGAACTATATAAAGAACCTCACTACTCTCAATACAATCTCAATGAAATGAACTACTATAATATTCCAAATCCACACTTACACAAAAGACCCATTCACAAATTCCTTCAATTCCTTCAAAGCAACAAAATCCAACCAAACACTCTAGCTCGATCCAATAATCAGCCTCAAGCCCCAAATAGATCTTTTTTATTTGCAATTGTGAAATATCATGAAACTAATAAAATAGATGCATAGAATACAATACATGGAAACAATGTGCAACAACTTAGCACGTGGAAAACCAATTTTGTCCAACCATTAAACGCAGGGAAAACCTTTTTTTATCCCAGATGTAAATTTCTTATGTATATTGTCAACAGAAGCCTATAATACATGGAAACAATCTGCAACAACTTAGCACGTGGCAAACCAATTTTGTCTAACCCTTCAACGCATGGAAAACCTTTTTGGATCCCAAATGTGAATTTCTTATGTATATTGTCAAGAGAAGCCTATAATACATGGAAACGATCTGCAACAACTTAGCACGTGGCAAACCAATTTTTTCCAACCCTTCAACACATGGAAAACCTTTTTGGTTCCTAGATGTGAATTTCTCATGTATATTATCAACATAAGCCTTGTAGAACAATTTTTCGCTATGCATTCCATAGATGAAAACTTGGATTCCAAACTGGAGCTACAGATTTGGTAGGGGAGGGCAACAAAAACCGTGTAGAAGTTGAAATTCATTGCTATGCGTGTTATGCGCAGTGGCAAACTAACTATGCCCTGAAATGACACGTTGGACAGTTATAGTACTTAGCCATGCAATGATGCAACTGAAGTACTCCACCCAAAATGAGTAGATCAAATCGATATTTAGCTTCAGTGCTCGTGGCATAGGTAGGATAAGCTAAGCCAGGATAAGGGACTCAAAGGAGAGCATTTAAGCACAACTCATTCTACCCTAAAGTATTTGCTAAAGGCGTTCTGTCATGGACATAAATATGTTGGGCTCTTGAAAGTAGATGGAAATGGGAAGAACGAGTCAGTTAACAAGGCTCCAATTCTCTAGAAGCTACTCACAGGGCTCTAGTTCTGTAGTGAGTGGGGTAGAGGCACTCACATTACAGGGCTCGACTCGGTAAGATAATATATGTGACATAGATCCAAGTTCTTGGGTGCAAAATATTGCAAGAGAGAACCTTATGGATCATCTTGCAATACCTCAGGTTTCAATGCCCCTTGCGAGGTCTAGGGAGAATCAACCATAATTTGTGGTTTGGAGGTAACCACTCCCTCGTCATCTTCATTTTTCCTTCTTCCACTGAATCCTGAATGGTTATTGCTCTCTTCATTCGAAGGCTCTTCTCTCACCCACTCACAATTAGAAGGGTTACAAGTTAATTACTACATTAGCTAATTACCAATAGTCTATGTCGGGCTCGCCTCTCTTCTCCTCATATGGTACTCAAGGAGTTTACCAAGGTAATAATGGAGCGATAGTTCAACTGTTGAAAGTCCCAATTTAAGTCATTGAAATTGCATTGCAATTGGTTGTGATGCAACTTTTGCTCAACCAATCACCTTTCGAATAGATTCTCAAGTAAAGGGTGCCACGGATATTACCTTTGTGGACGTTGATATAGGCAGAAGGAAGGATTGATTACACTGCTTACTCTTTTCATGTCTTTGTGATCTGTGTCGTAGGCGCATAGTATCATATTATAGAGATAACATCAAGGCAGTCACTATGGATGAGTGATTTCCAAGTGAAGCACCTAGCATAGTACCAAAGGCACCAGAGACCTTATATGAAAATTCATATGGAGTGAAAACACAAATATAGCCCGCAAAATCATGGGAGAAAGATTCCATAAGAACAACACAGTTTTCATATTTTTACGTGCACAGTGTCACATCCCCACAGTGTGTCTTACAATTGTACACTTCTTGACGGTGTGCAACACCATGATGTTTCTCACTTGGTTGCTTGGAAACACTAAAGATACTTCGTCGGGACTACGTCTTTTCACCTAGAGCATTCTCATACTCCATTCTAGGTTATCGGCAAGTCACACTCCTACTATAGTGCAACTCTTGAATACTTAGACATTTGTTAACATATTAACACTTAGTCATATTTAAGCATACATCCATGGACATGAAAATCCAAGAGAAAAACAATGAAACACACAAGAGAAACATAGATATAGTGTGGGAGACACGCACTATGCCTAACACCCAACTAAGTCTTCGGTATTGTGAAATAGTTATAATGATCACTATTGTCTCGGTTTACAACTTCACAAGAGTCAAACAACTTGCCTCACCTCACCAAGACACTCATACACAAATTCATCACCCCAAAACTCTATGCCGCAACCACCTCTGCAACCTCCTACGGTGCACCTCAAACATGCTCTCAACCGCAGACTTGGTGTCTCCTTGTTTTCGCAAACTTCACATATTTTGGTTTTGCCTCACACATGCCTCCAACATATCTGTATTTACAAAGTTTCCCAAAATTGTCCCAAGAAAAGATCGCCCAACTCTGTCCAACGAATCCACCTCAAGGTAGCACAAGTCCTCCCAAGTGGAGCAACTTGGCTCCTTGAGGGAGCTCGCCCTCTTTGTTTGCCTCAAAACCACATATCTCTTCTTGCTCTCCTTGTTCTCCAAATCTTTCCTCCTTGGTTGTGCGCCCTTGTTCTCTTATAGCGACTTCAAAGGTCACCATCATGAATTTTCGCATCCTTTGGTGGGTGTCACAACCCTTCACAAACCCATGTGTCCAAACGAATCACCATGCCCCTTCGTGGACCTGATCGTCCAAATGAATCAACACACCCCTTCGTGGACTTGGTCACCAAAACAAACCCATGCACTCATCAATTATCATGCCCCTTAGGACCAACGTGCCCAACCTTGATGCACCCCTCATGTTGGTGCATCCCAATCTCTTGGTCACTTCATACTTGAGCAATCCCCTTGGCGCGTTCACATGCCAAAGGTGTCCACTTGCCCAACTTGGGTATCGGAGCAACCCCAAGTTTTGTCTCCTTAAGGACTTGGGTGAAGGTCTCTACACCCATCTAGTGAAAGACCTTACATCCTCCACCACCTCAATTCGTTTTCATCCTCGACAACATCCACGAAATCTGTCATCTGCAAGTCTCTATCCAAACTCATGCCTTCGTTGCAACTAAGTCTACTGGAAACCCCAAGATTCATGCCAACTAGAAATCCCAAATTATGTCCAAGTGGAAACTCCAAGTTTCCATGCGAAGTGGAAACCCCAAGTTTCCACAAACCAAACTATACTACACTGAAATCCATACAATCCACTACCTGAGTCAATCTGGTCACTTCACCCAACTCCAAGTATGAAAGTCACCCAAATCTGTTGCACTCTCTCAATGCGATGTTGTTTCCTTGCTGCTATTCGATTCCATTTTTTCTATCGCTTCCTGCTACAACTGACTGCTTCCCACTTCACTTCAAATTTTCTCCTAAGTGTTGAAATCTTGCGATCTTGTTGTTGTGCCCATAATTCAACCATCTCTATGGTGTCTTCGCACATTGCACGTCTCAAGTCTTGTACTAGTCGGGTGATCAATCCAACTGTCACGTCCAAGTCCAGAGATGTGCCTCCCCATGCCTGAACTTATTCTTTTATGTCACAACTTCGTAACTCTGTCCAACTCCAAAGAATAAGGAAAATGTCCATTCTTGCCTCACTACTGCTTCCATCGTCTGATCTTTGTCAAGGAGATTTCTTGCAATGTCTAAGTGTTGCACTTCGAACCTATTGATGCATTTGTACTATCGACCCCCTTGTCATGATACTATTATTTCCCAAGTCGTGAAATAGTTGAATGGCCAGTCCAACTATCACATCCCTTGAGTCTACACCCTCATGCACAAATTGTTCACTTCCTTTTGCAATTCAGTCCATCCGTGCAACCCTCAGATCAAGGCAAGGTCACCCCTCACCTTGTTGCACCATGAAGTCACCCCAAAAAAAATTCTTCTGCGGCAACTTGACTACAGTGTCCATATCATGGCATAGTTATCCAATTTGTGACACACAGTCTGCCTCACATTCAAGTCCATGAAGGGTCAAGGGTAGACATCATGCCTCTACACATCCAACCAAATCTGCCATTGTGACTCAAACAATGATCAAGTCCACAAGTTTGGCTTCATTAGCCGAATTCTACCCCTCTTCATCTACATCTTAAGATATGAAACGTCCCATCTACTACAAGAACTGCACGTCCAGGCTTACTTTTCCCCACTACTTCACCACTTGGCCATGTTGTTGAGTCTACCTCTCTATGCCTTGGAATGGTTAGGCTTCACCCTCAACCATGTCGCTTAAAGAATGATAAATTCTCATGTCCAAGTACTTTTTTCATGTTGCAATATGCCTATCCGCACATTTCGCATGCAACCGATCGAACTCATAATCTCCAATGTATTGCCATCTCCGCACCTTGACTGCTTCTACTTCAAGGCACCATGTATCCACCGCTTGACTATTAAGTCATATTGTTGTTAACTGACTGTTGTAACTTTGCAAAGAGATACCTCATCCCAAGGTTGTGTTCTACCCATTTTTCCAACAACCAGTTTAACTCAATTGTTGTTCTCGTGATGCAAGGCACAAACACATCATGATTGAAGCATGCCCAACCAAATGCCTATTGTGGATCTTCTCTAGGTCACCCCAGGTTGTCCAAAAAACCCAAGTGATTCACCTTGTTGCAACCTAGAACTGCTCCCATTCACAATCACTTTTGTGATCACCCTCTATGTTTCGCTTCTGTGATCACTTCTAGGTTAGATCCATGTCAAGTTGTGTGACAAATCCTACATTCATATGCCTTTCCCAGGTGCATTGTTCACCCAATGAACTATGCACTTGATCTCTCCAAGGTGTGCACAACAGGTCTGGCACTGAGTTCCGTCACATATCAAACCAACCGATTACATACCCAAATTGTGTTTGTGATTGACAAGTCCACAACAAGTTTTATGATGAAATTTGCAATGAGTTCTACAATGACCCACCCTGTCCAAGTGCTTTGTTTCACCAAAAATTCTTCTCTTGGTCCATACAAGGTGTTTCCCCAAACTAACCTTCCCATTGAAACATCAATTGAACCTTTGTTGTAAGTTTGATGCATAGTATGCAATGAACAAGTTCGTTGCACTGAATCGTTCACCAAGTCTGCAAATGTTCCAACCAAACTGACTTCGCAACAAATTGTCTTCTCAACAAGTGCACCCCACCACAATTTTTCTCACTGCAAGAGTGGTGAAGAGCACCAAACTACTCGGATACCATCGATCATTGAGATAGTGGTGAAGAGCTCACCAAGCCTTCTCCAAAATCTGCAACGAATCCGCTCTGATACCATTTGTCACATCCCCATAGTGTGCCTTATGATCATACACCTCTTTAGGGCGTGTGACACAGTGACGTTTCTCACTTGGTTGCTTGGAAACACCAAAGATACTTCGCCCGGACTACACCTCTTCATCTAGAGCATACCCATACTCCTTTCTAGGCTATCGGCAAGTCACACTCCTACTCTAATGCAACTCTTGTATACTCAGACATTTGTTAACATCTTAACACTTCGTTATATTTAAGAACAAATCCATGAACATGAGAAGACAAGAGAACAACAATGAAACAAACAAGAGAAACATAGATATAGTGCGGGCAGAAAAAACGTGCCTAACACCCAACTAAGTCTTTATTATTTTGAAACAGTTACAATGAGCACTACCGGCTCGGTTTACAACTTCAGTAGAGTCAAACGACTTGCCTCACCTCACCAAGACACTCATGCATAGATTCGTCACCCCAATACTCTCTTCCGCAACCATCTCCGCAACCTCCTACAGTGCACCTCAGACGTGCCCTCAACCGTAGACTTGTTGTCTCTTCATTTCCGCAAAATTCACAGATTTTGGTTCTGCCTCACACATGCCTCCAATAGAATTTTGTTTACATACTTCCCCAAAATTGGCCCAAGAGAAGCTCACCCAACTCTATCCAACAAATCCACTTCAAGGCAACACAAGTCCTCCCGAGTGGAGTGACTTGACTTCTTAAGGGAGCTCGCCCTCTTCTTCTTCCTCAAAATCGCAAAACTCTTCTTGCTCTCCTTGTTCTCCAAATCTGCCCTCCTTAGTTGTGCACCATTGTTCTCTTATAGGAACTCTAAAGGTCATCATCACAAACCATCACATCCTTTGGGGGTGTTGTGCCCTTTCGCGAACCAATGTGTTCAAACGAATCGTCGCGCCCCTTCGCAAACTTAGTCGCCCAAAAGAATCATCACACCCCTTTGCGGACCCGGTCGCCCAAACAAACCCATGCACTCCTCGACCAGTGTGCCCCTTGGGACCGTCACAACCAACCTTGGTGCACCCCTCATGCCAATGCACCCCAACCTCTTGGTCGCTTCATAATTATGTAAACCCCTTGACGTGTTCGCATGCCTAAGGCGACCACGGACACCCAACCCCAAGTTTCATCTCCTTGAGAACTTGGGTGAAGGTCTTCACACCCATCTAGCTGAAGACCTTACACAAGGGATGAAACGATTTAGAATCTTATGATTGTTGTATGAGGTGACTACAGAGGTGCACCGAGATGCATAGCGGATTCTCCTGAGAATGATTGAAAATGGGAAAACTCTATGACTTTTCCTAACACAAGCTAAGGAATTCTCGAGAATTAATCTTGAAAGAGGACTTAGGAACGCATACTCGGTATCCCAATGATAACAAAGGCCTTTTTGAGGCTCCCCTACTCTTTGTTTTTTGGTTTGTGGCTTCACAACATAGGCTTAGAGGTTTGCGGCTTCGTTTCACAACACAAGCTTAGAGGTTTGCATTGTTAACTACTTTAGTGTCTACTGTTGTAAGGGCTTCCCGAGAAAAAAATTATGAAGCATGCATCCCATAGTCAATGAATATGATTATGAAAGACATGTAAAGTGTCCTTCTAATGGTTCATGATTGAAGGGGTTCGCTCGCTCATCATTCCAACCGTGAATCATGGCTATATTGGCCCAAAACATGAGCTTTTATGAAGAATATTGTTGAAATATAAATTCTGTAAATTTTTGAAAGACTAAATAGTAGTAAATTTTTGAAAGACTCCATAGTATTGTTACCCGGATGTATGTTTTTGCAGATGTTGAAACCGAGAAGGGTTGTTTTTAACCCAGTTTTTCTCATTGTCTGATAAGCTTCCCTATTGTATCCATTCGCTATTGTCGAGCTAGCTCTTATTGCTTATATAGTAGCATAACTGGTTCCAG
>JZKD02S0955129.1:102454-115216 GCA_000966675.3 Picea glauca | reverse complement strand
ATAAACTAAAAAAATTATGGTTAATATTTAATTAAATAATACATTAATATACATTATTACATTAATAATTAATTAATACAATATTATTATATGTATTAATATATTAATGGTTGTCCTCATGTCATGTCTGTCATCAACTAGCAACAACCACTTTATAAAAGTGGTTGATATAAGCAGTCATTTTCCACCTTTTCAATGGTTGTTGCTAGTTGAGGTTTCCACCTTTTCAATGGTTGTTGCTACTTGAGGTAAAAAAAAGTTTGAGTCTCAAGGGATTTGATGTCTCTCTCATGATAGACCCGAAGTTGGTGTCTCCATTGAGGTGCAAATGTTTAGTGAAGTTTTGTGCTCTAAAAAAAAGTTTGCACCTTAAGGGATTTGATGCTTTTCTATGCATAATAAATCCAAAGTTAAGCTGAAATTATGCATTGTAGGAATTGTTTAGGAGTCAACTTTCTTGTACTTTCAATTAGTTGTTTGTAATGCATAAAGATTTTTAAAGTTTCTATATTATTTTTATTGATGTTATTTTTTTTTAAATAAAAATAAATCTTTTAATTTATGGAATTCAATATTTTTGTTTTTTTCTAGAATTGCTCCACCAATATGATTATTTTTATATGGTTTAAAATTTATTTTTTAAAAAATGTAAAATATATTAAAATTAAAAAAAAAAAAAATGTCTCTATAACTTGACAAGGTCATAGTCTAAACTTTTTTTGTTCCACAAGAAATCATTGAAATTGCTAGTAGAAATGTTGAATCCATTTATGCATTCAAAAATGCAATTTAAACTTGCAGATTTATATTTTCAAATTACAATAAAAAGTAGAACAACTATTTCATGAGCATTCTATTCTATGTTTCAGTTATATATATATATATATATTGAAAATTGATGTTTAAAAAATAACCCCGACCCTTTCAAATATATGTGAGCAACCCCGGTACCACAATAAAACCATAACGCATATACTATTTGTAAATGAATTGGCATTGTCTGTATAAAATATATGTTGTATTCCAAGAACCTAGAGCGAGGTTGAATGTGATTGAAGCCATGGCCATAAACAAGTATTCATATGAGAGGTTACAAGGGTTACCATTTTTGTTTGATAGTTACGTCGAAAGGCGTACATCTATTGACAATGAGCATAATTAATGATCTTTTAATCTTAAATTCTAATCCGATGGCTAAGCATTGAAGATGCTGGCATATTCATAGTCGTCCTCCAAAATCAATACGTCAGATTTATTGTTCATAACTTCACGTTCATAACTTCACTTATGAAGACATCCGTTAACATGTTTACTTTTTTACATTTACCTAATCACATTATAAATTTACTGTAAAAATACATAATTACCATGTTCAAATGATTAAAGAAAATTAAAATATATACAAGACACGTTTATCTCTTTCAACAACTGCTCTGTGTACATTCAACAACCCTCTTAGGTGATTTTTTTTAACTTGACTCGAAATTTTTAATGCGCTAAAAAGTTTTTACTATGCAAAGAGTATTATCAAAGACCGATACCTTTTGGCGTTCTCCAGCCGCGAGTCGACTGTGCTAGTTACCTATTGCCATCTGAAACTATCAGATTCGAGTACTTCCTATTTACGTTTCGGAAAATGGAATTCTGACCCCTAGCATTATCTGTCCCGAGTTCCCGCCGCCAGCTGTACGCATAAACCAGTGCCATTCTGTGAAGACAGAGTAGACTGAAAACCGTAACTTTGTAGCTCGTGATTATTTATATGTTTATATTAAAAAAATCACTTGTCATATCTTTATATTCAACATTATAATTAAAAATTGAAAACACTCAAAATATATATATATATATATATATATATATATATATATAACTTCAACACTGATATCTAAATAATAACTTCATGCTCTATCACATAAATATTTCATGCTCTATCACATGAATATTTCGTTTAAATGTTTTATTTTTTAATTTTTTATAGTAAATTTGGTTACAAATTATTGGAATTGTATATTTAAATGATTAAATAAGTATAAATGTTCTATAAATTTTTCAAAAAACTAAATACATTTATTCATTAAAAAATACAATTTCAACAACAAATAATTGAGATTTCACCAAAATTTATATTTTTCCATAAAAATGTCAAAAGATAAAAAAAATTTAGACAATGCCCTATTTACACTCAACATTTTATAAAAAAAATTTGAAAAACACTTTTATCATGTTTAGTAAATGTTATCATATACCATAAAAATCACTTTTATGGTGTTTCGTAAGTGTTATCACATGGTATATCGAAATAAAGTAGTATATATTATCGTAATTTAGTATTAAAGAAATATTAAAATTTCCATGTTTTCCTTCATTATAGAAACCAAGTTAGGTCAATTATGGAAAATGCCCTCGTTTAGCACCGTTGACTAGTATTAAGGATAATTATATAGCATCACTCCATTTTAGAAAGACTTCCACCTTAGTGGTAGTGTTGTGGCCTTTACTTGTGCCAATCCGGTACTACACAACACTAGCTTTTATAATAACTTCAATATGTTGAGACTGGTTATACATATAAGGCTTTTAGTTTGTAGCTTAAATTTAATGAAAACTGAACTAATTGTTACACATTTGATACCTCTAATGTCAAGAGAGTCTATTACATATTAACGCTTTTAATTAGTAGGTCAAATTTAATAAAACCTAAATTAACGGTTACACATTTAATATCTCTGATATTAAGAGTTTTTATTATACATTTAATATTTCCAAATGTTAATATATTTTTTTATCCAATTATTACATTCTAGGAAGCAATTTTATTTCGATTTTTTCTTAAGAGGCATGTACTAAGGAGTTTTGTTACTCATCTGATTTGTTTTGATTAACAAATTAATACTCATGCTACTTGTTTTGATTAACAAATTAATAATAGATCTATAAGGATGGGTGTAAGAAGTTATTTCATGAATCATTTGATTGAAAATTTTGGTAACAAGCAAATGCTCCAGAAATGTGTACATGTTACTATTTGAATTGATTCATTCCTTGTTGAATTTTCATGCATGCCCTTTATGTATTATGTTGTAAAAGAAAGCATGTGCTTTTAAAATTAAGTGCGTGTTTTTTTAAAGAACACACATATTTTTGAAAGTTCATATTGTTCTTAAAAGAATGTGCACATTCCTTCATGTAAAAACGAATGGGACTTGAGGCCTAAAGAAGGTTGGGGGGACGAGACCTTTAAGCCCTAAATGATCTTTTTTGAGCTCAAGTGTCATAGTTAGGGGAGGAAAACACTTGGGCCTTATGATCTAAACATAACTTATTAGACCCAGTCACCATGAAAAATACCTACAAACCACAACACATACCCCCTCTATGGCATCTTTATCATTGGCATTAGATATGGATTCCATTATGAGGTTTTGCATAATGAGGATGTGTCATGGGACCTTAACCATGGTCACAGAAGAAAAACAACTACCCAAGGATATTATTGAATCTTCTCAGGCTCATGAGCCTTGAATGAGTCCTTGAACCAATACCCGAGTCCTTTGTAGGGGTTCTTTGTAGGCCTATGAGTGGGTTTCATGCACCAATACTAGGTTTTGTGCACTAGAAATGGATGTCACGGTATAAACACGGTCAGGGGGAAACAACATGATCTGGATTTTATGAGCAGAATGAAATGAATACAGATTATTATTATGCTTAACACAGAAGCACAAGGAACAATAACAAAGATACAATAAAACTAGCTTCTATTCAATAAGGAAATATGTTGAAACTGTAAAATGCAGAGTGAAAACAAGCTTGCTAGAATGGCGTCAGCTTATCTCTGAGAAGAGTTGTGACGGTTGCGCTCATTCGCAAGAAGATGGTTACAATGAGGCTCTCCAAGCCTTTTTACAATAAACAAGAATGCCAAAACCCTAGACATCCAAAAACCTAACCCTAGGAGATGAAGCGCCAAAAGTCATGTGGGCCTCGTTGGAGTAAGTTAGTACATCAACTTCCGTGGGTCATAACTTTTGCATATGATCTTCGCTTTAGGGGCATGATAGCTCGTTGAAAAGGCCTATATAAGGACTACACATGTTGCCACCAGACTCTAAATCTATCTACATTTTAATTATGACGAGCCCTAAAAACGTTGTTTAGGGCCTCAAAACGACCCTGGAAGTTAGGGACCCGAAAACTAGGAAAAAATGCCAAACTGGAAAACAACCAAAATGAGCTAATTGGAATAGGTGGGAGGCCACCAACATCCATTTGGATCAATCCTCCCCTCTTAGGAAACAATGGTCTCCATTGTGTTGAGTTCCCCCGTCAGATGAGGAAAGTTTTGTTGAATTTGGCCCCTGGTGAGCCACTTGCCTTAGTGCAAGAGCTGCCTTGCTTTGACAACTCGATAAAGCTAGATCCTTTGCTGGTGAGTTCCCTTGACCTGTGTGTCCACAATATGATCATTGGATGCATATTGCAGGAATTCATGGTTGAGAATTTTTGGTGTCAACTGTTCTACTATCTCTGAGGTGTCCAATAGTCGTGGGAAATATGGTCGAAGGAGATCCACATTGAACACTGGGTGTAGGCCAAGGAAAGGGGGAATATTGAGCTCAAAAGCATTGTCACCCATAGCCTTGGTGATGGGGTAAGGTCCATAACAGAGTGGGTGAAGCTTCCAATGGGGCCATGTAAGTCGTTCTTTTTGCAAGTGCAACCAAACTTTGTCTCCCACCTGAAACTTATGTCCCACCCGTTGTTGGTCATGGCATTGCTTGTACTTGGCATTGGACTTCTGTAAAATATCTTGAACCTGTTGGTGGATGTGTTGGATCCACTCAATGAACCAGGTGGCTTTGTCAACTTCAGTTGGAGTAGGTGACAAGTCGGTCGAGGTGGCCATAAGGGGTAGTGAAACATCCATGGGACCCAATGGTTGGAATCTCAAACCCACCTGAAAGGGGTTGTGGCCAGTGAGTTATGTAGGGATCTGTTGTAGCTATGTTGAACATAGGGAAGACTCTCATCCCATGTGCAGGGGTGCTTGGAATTGTACATGCACAGAATATGTACAATCATCCAATTGATGACCTCAGTTTGTCCATCTCTCTAGGGGTGAAAGGAAGTGGATTTGGTGAGCTTGGTGTCCAGCAGTGATCAGAGGCTCGATGAGAATGTGTTGAGGAACTGACTATACCAATCTAAGACAATGGCTTGTGGGATTCCAAAATGTACCCAGACTCGTTCAAAGAAGAGCTTGGCAATGGCCTTTGTTGTGATGCTCTTCCTGCAGGCGGTCAGAATCGCCATCTTGGAAAAGTGATCAACAACCACAAAAACACAGTCATTTCCCCTCTTGGTGGATGGAAGGTCCGACATGTAGCCCATTGAGATGGATTCTCATGTCCTATTATGAGTAGGAAGAGTGGTGTACATGCCTTGTTTCTTAGTGGTCGGTTTGGAAATAACGCAACCAGTGCAAGACTTGATATACTTGTTGACATCTTGTCGAAGTTTCGGCCAGCAGAAATGTTTCTACAACACTTTCATTGTCTTTTTGACATCAAAGTGTCCTGCCACCTGTCTGTAGTGGGCTTCACAAATCATCTTCGCTCACTCGCTTGATGGAACACAAGGATGGCCCAGATGGCACAACAACCCGTCCTGAAGATGGAAATTAGAGACAACTGATTTTGTGCCCAACATTTGGTAGGTGGTGGTGAAGTTAGGGTCTGTCTCATAGAGGTGGGGCCATCTGGAGGTCTCGTGGCTACAAGAATCTAGAAATGTGGTGAGTGTCGTGACTGGAGTTCGGCTAACGAAATCAACGAATCGATTGGTACTTCTTGTTTTATACTTGATGTTGAGGTGGAACTATTGCAAGTATGTCGACCACTTCTGATGGCGGTCATTCTGCAATTTTCCTTTTGTCTGCATGAGCTGCAGTGGCTTATGATCAGTATGGATGATTGTCTCCTTCCCAAGAATGTAATGTCTCCACTGGCGACAAGATTGCACAATGGAGTACATTTCTTTGTCGTAAGTAGGGTACTTACGGACGACATCTGATAATGTCTCAATATGATAGGTCGTGGGGTGTCTGTGTTGAGTGTGAATTGCGCCCACAACATAGTCTGAAGCATCTGTCTTGATCTCAAAGGGTTGTTGCAGGTATGGTGATGAAATTATTGGGGTTGAGCACAAGCGTTTCTTCAAATCATCGAACACTTGTTGTTGAGATAGGCCCCACACAAATTTTTCCTTACCACCACCCCTGGTTACTTAGCTGAGGACCCATGTAATATGGGATAATCCCAACATGAACCTGCGATAGAAATTGGCAAGGCCCAAAAAGCTCTGAAGCTTAGTGAGTGTGGTAGGGGCTAGCCAGTCATGGATGACCTGGATCTTGGATGGATCCACATGCACACCATGATGATCAACGATGTATTATAGGTACTGGACCCTGTCGGACCCTGTCCATGCCCAAGGAGAATTTTTCCAAGTTGGAATAGAGCTTGTGTTGTCGCATGGTCTGTAGAACATGTTGAATATGTTGCAAGTGTTCTGTACAAGTCTAGTTGTAGATGAGGATGTCATCCAGATACACCACTACAAAAATTTTATTGAAAGGTTGCAGGATATCGTCCATCATCCTCATGAAAGTTGTTGGAGCATTTGTCAAACCAAAGGGCATGACCAAGCATTCAAAAAGACCTTATTTTGACTTGAAGGTTGTCTTCCATACATCTGTCTATTCTATTGGGACTTGGTTGTAACCAAACTTCAGATCAATCTTACTGAAGTATTTTTCCCCCTTGAGTTGATCAAGGAGATTGTCGATTCGGGGAATCAGGTACTGGTTCCTTACTATGATTTTAATTAGGGCCCGGTAATCAATGCAGAGTCGCCAGGTCCCATCTTTATTCTGCACCAACATGATTGGTCTCCCATAAGGCGATGAGATGGGATGGATGTGCCCCTTGTGGAGCAGTTCTTGGATTTGTCGCTTAATCTCCTCATTCTCTAACATAGAGCAGCGGTAGACTAGCCCATAGTGTAGAGGTACCCCAGTAGGTGAGGAGAATATATTTGTGTATTCTTCCATGACCTTATCCACTTGATTATGATGTGTGGAGACGTCGGTCGCGGAGGCCCGGGATGTGGCTGCAATCTTTCGCTCACTCTGAGAGATAATCACAAAGAAGACAAACTTCCCGGTCTGAGAGATGACCTTCCTGCAATTCTTGGCAAAAATCAAGGAAATAACACTAGGTGGGACTGCCTCGAGTATCCTGTACAATTTATTTTTCAAAGTAATAATAATATTGTGAGGCCTAGACTCATATACATCATGGCATTTCCATAAATAAGGTTGGCCCAAAAGAACATTACAAACTTCGAGAGGAGCAACATAACACAATACCTCATCTTGGGGTAAAGTTATAAAATGCATGGAACTTTGATCCATGCGAAACTCAGACTACCCCTGAAAATCTGGTCGGATTTGGGCCCATGTTTTTTCCTGAAAAGCGGGTTTGTTTTCTCCCGAGTTAGCCTACTCTTATATAGAACAGTTACCATAGATTTTTCCAAGTATTGGAAATTGCAAGGGTGGAAAAGTTGTCAGTCCAATATGTGGAAGTGTCATTTTATTGTCTTTATTGATATTCAGATTCAGATTCCATTGCACTAGGGCCTTGCTGGTTATACATATTTATTACACACCTTCACTTACGCTGCCATTTGCATGAAAACCACTCCATTGTTTATAAATCTGGGTGCATTCATAGTTTGTCCATAAATTTGGGTGCATACTGTTAGTAACATTTCTTGTCCGGGGCACAAGAGCATTCAGGTCAGCGAGTCGCATGAGGAGCACCCGAGCGCAACGCGGAAAATCTCATTTCAGACTCCCAAGCAAGCGAGCGGGTGAGATTATATTGTCGGTGGTCCAGATTCATCCATAAGAGTAGATCAGCGGTTGGCGGAAAATCGCGGTTAGCGGAGTTGCGTCGAGATTAGCGCAATGGATAGCGCCCATATTATGTGCAGGAATGGATGGCAGCCGTCCATCCCAAAGGACGCATGGCGCGAGATCCAGTCACGTCGGCATTTCAGCATTCGAGAGTTCAAAGGGTGAGAGTTCCATGTCATTCTACATCTTGAAACCCCGAACCTCGAAGCTCTGAAAGCGCCCAAAGTCGGGCCCGCAGTATCATGGGGAAATCTCAGTCGTCCATCCACAAGAGACACCTAGCGCACGATTAGGCTCCTCGTTGTTTTGCCCATCGCGATTTCGAGGCGCAGGGAGTAGCTCTGTCATATTCCCGATGCGCGAGGTGTCGGGAGTGTCCAGGACCTGGGCCCACAGCGTCACCGAGTGAGTTCAGGACCGTCGGATCTAAGAGGATGCATGGTGCCCAATTAAGCCATCTCAGTGTTTCGCTCATCGTGATTGTGATAAGAGAGGATTAACTCCTTCCTATTCACGAATGTCGAAAGTTCCTTTGAGAGTAAACGCAGGGTCATAGCCCATGATCACCGAAAATAAAAGAGTTGTGCAAGAGGGGCCAAACGCGTTGGGTTTTAGCCACAGAGAAGCCCATCACGATCTCCAGGTGCCATCGGATCCTATCTCAATCTTGTTTCTTGCTTGGTTAAATGAAGGTGAGAGGGGGTGGTTGAAACCTCTCCTCGTTCATTAAGTGTAAGGTATGGAGGGTCTGGCAAGTGGTCTGCTCGAGAGGGTCCTGTGTACCATTTTTTTCAAAGAAGCCATGCCGAGTCCTTGACTAGCCAGAGGAGGTCTGCACACGCTAACTCGGCTCTTAATGGCTCAACTACTCCCCTTACAGGAGCCATGCGCAGTTAAGGTGGTGTCTGACGAAGAATATCTATCCGAATTCGGCTAAAGGGACACCAAGCCTTGGATGACTGAGCACGCCGCTGTTAGGCGAATTTTTTGAGTATATAAACTCAATCTTTGTATTTTATAATCTATCGATGGTAGAGTGAAGCTCCCGATTGTAAAGTTTTAACACACTCTAGTTCTCTGGTTATGCATCTGTATGTGAGATTTCTTGTTTTATGACAGACAGTCTTTCTTACTCCATCTAATTTTCATCTTATGCTGAGAGAGTTCGTGAATGACTGATTCGTGCGAATTATTGCAATCATGTTATGATAAAGGATTTATTGTTGCATTGTTGTATTCTCCAGTGTTTGTGTTTGAATGTAAGAAGATCTTTCATTTAGATGCTTCTCTCCTACAGTCTGTTAGAGACTTGATGTTTACGACGGACCTTTGCATCTCTCTGATACAAGTCTTCCCCCTACTCACCCTTACTACAACTCACTGTCTGAAGTTATCTAAGACCTCACTTGCCCATGCACGCCTGGCCCAGTTTCGGCGTTAGAACCACATCGTTCTGAGTTAGCTTCCATTCGATCACCCCATTAAACAAATCGTGACATAAACTGATGGGCGTCGGGCTCTTCTCTTGCTGCAATCCAGGGGTGACTTCCGACGTTAACACATACATAGTTTGTTTGTATGTAGGATTTTATAAGCTATTACGACTTAAAACACATTGTTGTTTATAAATTGGTTTGTTTTCATAGTTTGTACCATCGATTGGATTTTTCGATGGTGTTGTTGCAAGAGGTTAATGTGGTGTTGGTATAGTATTAAGGTTGAATGGGTCTAATTACTACAAACTATTTCTAGCTATTGGTACCGACACCAGTAATAACGTTAAAGATGAACTTTTTGGCCTTTGCGGACTTTTTTCCTTTGCCTCTTATCTTCACATCTCTGAGAGTATGGTGGTTGGGGATTCAAAGAGTGTTCTTGATTGGTTTGAGAGTAGATCTCGACTTCAGGCTCTCTCTCTCTCCTTGCCTGGAAGCATAAAATTTCGGAGCTAAGACATCAATTCTCTTAGACCCAAAGTTTTCATGTCCATTGTCAATTCAATACCTTGGCAGATTCTCTATCAAAGGAAGCTCTGGGTAAATATGTTGGGTGGTTACATTTTGAAGAGTTCTGTCATAACAAATGGACCAACTCTGGTTCTCTTTTTGTCTTTTAGTAATTCTTGTCTAGTCACTACAGAATGATGACTTTAAGTTTGCTAATTTTGTTTAGGATGTTGTTGAAGAGTATATATTTGTGGAATTCAAAAAGTCATATGATTTTGGTACTATGTAAGCCTCTTTATAGGTTTTGAATCGGTATTACCTTCAAAATCTTCTAAAGTAAATATGAAGGATTAGATATATGAGATAGTCCAAGTCATCTCTTATCATTGTGGTGTCTTTAAATGCTATAAGTTATTAGGTTCAAAACTCAGTTTTTGGAAAGGTATTCATGTAAAAGTCCTTCTAAAGACAATTGGTAAGACTAAAGACAATTGGTAAGACTGTACAAGCTATATATATATATATATATATATAATTAAACTTTTTCTTTAACGGAAGGTCAATTTTCAATTATTACATATTTTTTATTATATACCAATATATTTAAAACTAAATTTTTTATTTAACGGAAGGTCAATTTTCAATTATTACATATTTATGTCGAAGGAATTTTAGTGTTAGGTTTTGTAGAAAACCTGTCATCTAGTTGACAAAACCACCATTTTCCTCCATGTGTCCAGTACTTTGAAACAATCACTGCAAATACTATAAATTTCAGGAAGGGAGGAGATTTTAAAAATGGTTTTGTTGTATGGTTGAGGAAGGGAGGTTGAACACTTGTTGAGAGTTGCAAGGATGGAACATAAAAAATGGGCAGGTTGGCTTTGCAAAGAGAATGTAAAACTATTTCAAGTAAGTTGTAGGTTACTAATTTTCTAATATGTTCCATCTTTAGTCTTCATTTCTTTTACAATGTTTGAAACATTGCTTTCATAGTGATAATAAATCAGTGATTTCTAAATAGTGCATATATTATAAAAAATCAATAATATTATAAAATTGTTCATATTATTACATAAATAACATTAAACTTATTATATATTAAATTATAAATTTATTATATATCACAATTACAAATTGAGTGATACTAAATCAATAATTTCTAAAACTTGCATATATTATAAAAAATTCAAGAATATTATAAACTTGTTCATATTATTACATAAATAACATTAAACTTATGATATATTATTTTTTTTTAAATAAAAACTGGGCAAAAATTATATTAAAAAAACTGCGAAGATACGCAGGCGAAGTACATAGTCTGTGTTATAGAAATTGTAAAATTCAAAAATTACCCCCCTGAATTCTCCGAGAAGAAAATGAAGAACAGGGGTATTGCTTACTAAAACGCTAAAGCCTACTTGATTTGATATGGTGAAAACCATGCAAAATGTTCCTAGTAACAGCGTAAAAAAACATTGCATACACTTAGATTATGGAATTGTCCGGTGCCGGGAATTCTGCCTCTGCCAGAGGCCGCAGGTTGAGGTCCAGGTTCAGGTGTGGTCCAGGCAAGGAGGCCTCATTGAAAGTTGGAATGTAGTTGGTTGTGGGTGACGCGGGTCCAGTTACCATTCGGAGTTCCTCGATTTGTTGCCTCAGAGCTTCGCACTCATCCCTATTTCTCTGTTGTTCACTCATGTGTTGGATGGTAATCTCTGTGATGGAGAGAACTTGTGAAGAAAGTGCCCTGAGTTGTAATTGAAGTGTTTGAACTGTGTCTACCAGCTCGTCGTGTTCCTCCCATGAGACAATTCTTTGTGGTTGCCTGCTCATCTTGCCTATAATCCTTATTCTATCCAGCTGTAAAACATAGATAGCAGTGAGCTTATGAGGAGTGGACGCTGCTTTGTTCTTTTCAAGGATGAGAATGCCAGCAAAATGAGTCGCTCTTGTTATGATATGCGCCATCACCCTTGAATGATTCAGAGAACTTAACCATTTTCCCATGCTTTTCCACGAGTTGCATCCATGATCTTCTCTGATGTTGGTATCCTTCATCTCACCTGAATTTAATGTACAATACACTTTGTGCGTCATGTTGAATAGGTTCGTGTTGCTCCAGTCTTCTCTTCCATGCTCAAGAGCTGCCAAAGGTATTGCGATACCCAAGTCGGGGGAGGGGGAGATATGTAGCCACTAGACGCGTGTGAAGGTGAGGTAGTGGGTGCTTATGTGTTGAGAGGTGAGGTGGGGCAAGTGGTGGGGGCTGCAGAGCCACGTGTTGAGATGAGGGGGAGGGTGGTTAGGTGTCCAGGCAGGGGCGTTGGATTGAAACGCGACCAGACCATGACCCTTTCACCACTGTGGCCCAGACGACAGTGGTCAGGGGAGAAAAATGTCATGGTATGGGTGACTGGAGAGATAATCCATTAACCACTAGTGTGCCTTGCTCTAGTTCAATTGTCAGGTTAGCTTGAGCGTCAACCAATTGATTATTTCGCCGGAGGACATGGTAAAAGGAGATATTGTGGAAGAGAGTGTGAATTGTCGAAATTCTTTGGAGAATGGCTCTTAAATGAATATTTGGAGGGTGGGAGCCTTTGTGTACATTCCCTATGATTATCTTGGAATCCCCAATCACCAAAAGAGATTGCATGTTCCTGCTTTTGGCAAGAAGAAGACCTTGGTACAATGCATAGGCTTTAGCTTGATTATTGGTAGCTATGCCCAGATTCCAATAGAAAGAAAGAACTTGGTTTCCTCGTGGGAAAATGACGACCCCTCCCGTTCCTCCCACCCTCTTATTATATATTAAATTTTATAAAC
>JZKD02S0955129.1:77844-94658 GCA_000966675.3 Picea glauca | reverse complement strand
AAAATTATTGAAATTGAAAAATTAAAAAAAAAATATTAATAAATGTAAAATTATTGAAATTAAAAAATTAAAGAAATATTAAGACATTTAAAATTATTGAAATTTTAATAAGTGTAAGAAAGTTGACATTTAAAATTTAAATTTTTACCTTACTTGAAAAAACAATACAATATTAGATTTTAACATATATTATAATACAATATTACATTATATTAGTTTTTTTGTGGTCTTGTCTTTTCTCATTAATTTAAAGTTTCAAAAATACTTGAAGGCTGCAATAACACTATCAAGTTATTGACTAATGAAAAGTTAAAAAAATACTATTTTTGTTTTTAAAAAAAAATAATTTTTTTAATTGTTATGTTGAACATTTAAATTGATATAAAATTTTCAAGTCAACACAAAACTAATATGAAAATCAATGGTAACTCATTGCTATATACTACAAAACTAAGGTTTAGAACAATTCTTGTTATTGGTGAGGAAGGGAGTGTGTTGTTAAGGTATTTAGTAAACTAGTATACTCTCGAAGTTGGGGAAGGAAACGTCAAATGGAATACAGGGAATGTATGTTGGAAAAGAACGTGTTACAATTTACCAAGTCATAAGATTTTGACATATCGAATTTGATCAACATAAAAACTTTTATTTAGTTTGGAAACATGGATAGTTTCTTATGCCACTACCACGCTATCCACTATTCACTACAACCTTTCTTGGTGGTAAAATAAAATTACAAAACAAAACTCTTAAAGGTAGTAAAAGAAAATTACAATTTTCCCCGGATGGGGTGTTAGTGGTTTCCCCGTGGCGACGGATAGGAGCGGACACAGTCCGATGCGACACGGAGCCACGTGATGGGCTCATGCCGCAGGCTGGTGCCATCCCGGGAGAGTAATGGCATTTAAGTCGGGGTAATGGTCGCGGTAATGGGCATTTACGCCACCCTTTGCTCCTCTACAGTTTGTTCTATGGCTTGGCTTGTCGTTTTGGTCATTGCACCCTGTATGCAGTCTGAAGGGCTCCTCCCTTCACGACGCAAACAGGACCAGGCTCGCTCAGCTGTTGTCTCCATTGTTTTCCTGCAACTCTAGTTTAGCCACGTCTGGACCCGCCCACCTGCGCACATGAAAGAACGACTTAGAGGAAGGTCGAGGAGGGGTTCCCCCTGGAAGCCCCGTCGACCCCCGGTCTCACCTTCAGTCTCCCCTTCGACTTGTTCATCCTCCCATCCTCAAACTCTGTCCACAGCTGCCACCCCGCCACCTTCGCAGTCTATGCTTCTTCACTCCATGACCACCCCGCCACCTTCGCAGTCTTTGCTACTTCACTCCATGGCCACTATCCCACGAGGGTTGGCCCCGATTCTGCGATGCCCTCAGGACCCCCGGATGAAATTCACAGCGACAATGTCTTTTCCTGGACCTTCGAGTAATTTGAGTAGTGCACCACCAGCATATAGTGAGTCTAAACGCGCATGCCTCCACCCCACGGCCCACCTCGACAGCAAGCACTTCAAGGATCGACTGGTCATCCTGTATGACTTAGTTTTTTAGCTTAGTAAGGAGGTGGCGGACCTCAAGTATCGCCTGCAGGCTACAGAAGAAAATGTAGCGACCTTCCTTCATATCCTCTCGACTATGCACTCGGAGCTCTCCTCGGACTCGGTTGACTTTGCTCCAGGGGAGGTACCTGTTACTGTTACGGGTGCAGGAAGGGATAGCATGCAGCGACCAGCAGAAGCGAAGCAGGAGGAAGCGGAACGAAGAGGCCCAGCTGAGGACACGGAGTGTGACGAGTGAAAGGAAAAGCGTTGGGACGACCAACCGACGTATATCGAGGAAGAACCGTGGATAGAGGACATCCGAGCCACATGGATAGGCTATTTGCCAGGTGTTTATCTCTTTAGTGCTATTTGTCAAGTTTTCTTAGGTTCATAGTTTAGATGGCAGTCAGTATGAACTTTGTTTTTCTACTGAACCAGTGACCTTCTAAGACTTGTGAATTGAGGGCTGGCTGGACTGGTTTCCCCTCTGTTGGGGCAGTCCAGTAACTGCAGCCAGTATATTGCTGTATTTTGACACTTTTATCAGCTTTAGTAGGCTCTTAATATAATATATACTTCTTATTTACCAAAAAAAAAAAAAATTACAATTTACTATTTGGGGTTCTTCGGCATACGCTACTCATCTAAATTTCCATTTCTAGTTCTATTTTCCATTTAAAAAAGCATTTATCTTCTCTAAAGAGACGTTCCTAAAGTTCATTAACATGTGTGTACAATATTATGGAAGGTTATCCCTAGTTATCCCTATTTCTGTAGAAAGAAAATCTTGATTAGAAGGGCAAAGAGGGAAGATAACTAACCTTGCCTCACTGAAGACATAGCAATAGATGATTTAATTATAATAAACATGTTAATTATAATAAACATGGTTTAAATGAGCATCCGCTAAATTGAGCTTTCAAATTAGATAAAGAAAGGGTTGAAACAGGAAATATCAAATGCCAAGATATTGCCTCAACTGATTCATCTTCTCTGGTTCCCCATAAACAATAGGAATCCATAATATGTGGATCTAATATTCATTGTTCAATGTACAAGAATATTTTAAAAGACAAATACTCGCTACAATAAAGAGGCACGACCAAAATATAAAAGGTAGTGGTGTGCTTCCTAAAGTATCTTTGTAATTAGAACCACATGATGCTAAGTAACCTTGGCGAGCATGTCTACAATATACCTATAGTGTCACTCCTCCTCGTCGCTAGACACCCCATTCCTAAATATAGCAATCCCTTCTCCACTATGTGTTCTTGCACCACTCGTTGCCCCCGTTGAAGATGAAATTGACCTATTAATACCCAAGAAGAAGGGTCTGAAACAAGTCATGCTTTAGTCACGAATTTTGGAAAAAATGCTTACAGTTTGGCTCTTGACCTGGCCTTTCTTTCTCCCAAGAGCCTCAACAAAGGATTTAATAATGGCAGCATCCTCAATTCCAAACTCCACCCCTTCATGTTCAGAGCCACTTTGTTCATGGAAAGATAAACCAGCAACAACAAATCGCCCGACGTCGTGGTGACCATTGTTTGAAACATGTTGCACAAAATCTCTGTAATAACCATTCTACTAGACTCATTCGATACCAAGTCTAGGGCTCAGGAAATAAACAAGAAGGGAACGTGGTTTCCATCCTTCCATAAAGGAACGGCCTTGGGTTCGAACTCTAAGGCCTTCTTCGAGAGCTCAATAATATTATCATTAATAGACAGAGGCCATGGAAAGATCCCATCAAGACGTCTACCACAGTACGAATTCAACCTCAAGATCGCCCATAAACAAGGGTATTATATTATAAGTTACAATACTCGTTAAAAAAACAAATAATGTTTCTCCTTCGAGGGTAAGGTACTCGAATCTAATTTACAAGTCGTAAAATGCATCATCAATTAGTTTATGTGAATGAAACATCGGTCAGTTTATGTGCTTTGATTTCTCTTTTAAATATATAACATATGATGAGGCGTTTTGTTACATGGAAACTATTTATGGGTGCCAAATATGTATAAAGTACGCGAAGAGTCAATGTTAGAAAAGTTGCTCAATTGTGTCAAATAAAGACTCAATCTATAGTTTGTTTGTTGAGTTTTTTGACGAAAATTGCAAGAATCAAATGTACGTCATATATTATTAGAGATATACAACTGCCTGCAAAATGAAAGAAACCCCCAAATGAGTTTGAAGTCGGAGATAGACTATGCGTTTTGGTATATTCCCAAATGTAATAATATTTCCTTTCGTTCACATACTCAATATCATCAAATACCAGTTTAGAAAGACAATACGCATTTTTTCCGAAATCCGTGACTAAAGCATGACTTGTTTCAGACTATATGCTTTTATCATAGGCCTAATTGTGAAAAGTGGTCTGGGTCTCAATATGCGAAATGGTTAGATTTCTTTGTTGAGTTACTTCCATTTGGTTCACATATATAATAAAATCAAATTTGAAGATGAAGAACGTTCAAGGTACCCTGTTGCATTGCCCAGTTAACCACAATTTTTACATCAAGTAAGAAATTAGCTGACAAAACAACAACACAATGTAACAACTAATCATGGCAGGATCTCATCAAATTAGGGAATATAATGACAAGAATATTAGCCCCATCAAATTAGGGAATATAATGACAAGAATATTAGCCCCATCAAATTAGGGAATATAATGACAAGAATATTTGACCATAGAGTATCATCATTACAATAATTGTTAATCTGGTTCAATAGACCAATATAATGGAGTTATGAAAAAATACAAATCAAAATTAAATTTTTCTAAGTTCTTTGTTTTTAAGACTGCAATTAGGGGCATTATTAAGTAGTGAATTTGCATGAGGGAGATACATGCTATTATAAACCTTGAAATTTCCATATGGTACTTGGCTCTTTACATATATTGATCTCTATGGGCTGAACATATTGTCATTGTTTTTTATGAATATTTTGTAGAAGATTCAATTTCAGTAAAAATCATTTTATAATCATCTATCATCTGCAACGAAATCAATATGCATTTGCAATCCAAACGATGGAAGACTGACAATGTTTATGATTGAGAAGTATTTCAATAGTTTTTTTTGCCTGTAAAAAAGGATTTTATGTGACAAAAATTCAAATATACAAATGGTTATAGGGGGGCAGGATCTGCATATCCAACTAAGTTCTTTCTTGTCTACTATATAAAAAAATAGCATATTTACCAACATTTGATTGCAACAAAGTTTACTAACTTTAATTGTTGAGCCTCATCCTCCCTGAGGTTTGACAAAATACAAAAATTCAAAAGCTTTACAAAATACCCCATTTACAAGGGTGAGAAAGATGGTCAGGAATTTGATCTTCTTCTTACCATGCTTATGCAATACCTCCTATGATTACATACAACCTAAGCATTTTTCCAAGACTAAAAAACAACAAAGTAGGGTTGAACATCCATTTAGTGAACTCCAGCTAGGCTATTCTTATTGTTTGAGAGTCTCTCATTATCCTCATCAATCTCACTTTCCAATGGTGAATTGACAGTCCTAACCGCTATTGTCTGCTACCCTCTATTTTGAAGCCGACTCGTTTCATTGGTCAAGAGGGTTCCTTCCCTCGAGACAAGCAACCCTCCTCTCAAAATCACCCTAATCTGGTTGTCTTTGGCATGCTCTCTCGTTTGTTCCTGTTGGCTCTGTCCTCTTACCATTCTTCTCCTAAGATCCTTGAATGCCTCATTTTTGAACAAGTTGCAACTCATAGGCTCAATGTTGCCAGGACTTAGGCCTTCAACAATAGCCAGTACAAGGCAATGCAAACTTTCCTTGTTGTATACGATGAACAAGTATTTCATGTTTGTGCATGGGCTTGCAATACATAAAGCCTTCAAGACTTCAACCCATTTTTTTCCCAGATTTTGTTTTTGCGCATCTGGATCTGTTGTCATTGTTTGTTTTTATCTAATTTTTGGTGTTTTTCTGGTTCATGCTATGGACTTTGTGATCTTTGAAGCCAACAAGTATGGTCTCGGACTAATACTTAGCCTGGAGAACAATTATGTGAACTTCAGAGGAAAGGCCCAATATGTACAATGGGCTCGCAATGCTGGACATAATCTCAACTCTGATGTCTACACACGATACAACTCTTGGGAAGACATTGTCCACAACTTTCTTCACCTAGACGATAGCGTCGAAAGCAATCTGAGCTATATTATTTTCACAGTGATCCCTTTTTGTTGTATTGTTTGGCGTTGAGCTAATCATGATGGAAGCATCACATCCATGTCAAATTGCAAATGCAAAGTCCACGGAAATTGAGCTTTGGAAAAGTATTGTTTTTGGATAGCAAACACAGTTAAGTTTGGGAACAAACGAAAAATATAACATTTTGTATTAGTCGATATTATCATCAAATTTAAAGTAAAATGGAGGGAAGGGAAAGTGTATTTTCTGTGTGAAACAATGATAACCTCAATAAAAAAAGTCATGTAAAAAGAGCAGGAGTGTCCAATTCTATGGAATCCATGGCAGGGCACAAAACACTGTAGAAATCCATAGAGTTGCCTGACAATGCTCTAGATTCCATGGATAAGTAATATTAAATTGTAGAAGAATTTCACTGACATCCCTATAGTACTGCACACCAATATCGAAACAACCCACTTCTTGATCTTCGAAATATGCCATTTTCTTTGAGAAGAATCCACCTCATTGGACCCCATTTGCTTATGTCTGTAATGATATGCAAGCTTGGCTTTGAAGGCCTTGTGCACCATCATTTAGATAAGCATGAAAGGAGGCGATGATTCATTTAGATAAGTATGAAAGGAGGCCTTGGTCGTATTTCTTCTTTTCATGTAATGAAGGGTTAAATAATTCCTTGGCTACACTCTTTATCACATCCAATAAAGAGTAATGGGTAGTGTTGAGAACATTTAAACTGTGTTTGAAAAAATGTTACAGTACTTTGTGAGTATGCAAATTAGACATGTAATAAAACCATACAGCTTATAAGACAATTCATGAGACTTCCAGTACACAAATTTTAGTATGGTAGCTCACGAATGATGTAATAATTAAGTGTATATTTTGTAATAATGTTCCCAGTCCTGAATTTGTTTGGCAATAGTCAGAGATCTTGTAATGTGTGAATGAAAATAATTATTTGTTCTGGTTCCAACCAGTGATAGCGGTGGGATGCTTGGAATGCTATGTTCAAAATTTAAACTGATATGTTTGTTTATTATATTGAAATTTGTTAGGCCAATACCGACATGAATGTTAATGTGTGACATGAAAAAACATCTTTGAATGCTCTAGAAGGACCTGGAAATGGAGGATAAAGATCACCTCATAGTCTTTCTGAAGGACCTAAAATGCTTGCAGCCACCATCAGAGGCGCAAGAGATTTTGAATTCACTGCACAATATGGTGCCCACCGAAATAAATAATGGCGCCGCCAGTAACAACGGGCTTCAATAGGGGCTCGAGGCATTTGTCCTCGAGAATGATATGCCGAGGGTTCATAATTTGACACTGGTGAAGGAAATTGATGGCAAGTGGCTACTATTATCGAATAGGGTTGTCTTCTCGTCTAGACATAAACATTTAACAACCTTACTTTTCCTGGGATCTTCCTAGTCGCTTCATGAGGAAAGCGTTCCTTTTCTTTTTGACAGATATAAATTTAAAATAACTCATCAACATCATAAAACAGTGTGAAAACAGATAAATTCAAACACAGTCTTCCTTAGATTTGAATTCCAACACAGTCTTCCTTGGCTTTGAATTCCAACACAGTCTTGTCTCCTTCTTCTCATCACATCATGATTTCATTACCAGACGGTGGGTATGGTATGGACGTGCCATGTGCCACATATTAATATCTATTTATTATGTAGTACACTCCCGACATTCAGATCAAATTCAACGTTTTTTCATGTAGCACAGTTTTTCAATGTGAAGTATACTCGCATTTCAAAATTTTCAATGTTTACTAGAGTGCTTATAATGTTGTTAATGACTTCGGATAACACGACATCTTTCTGTCTTACTTCTTCCTAACATGTTTTGTAAAGTCAAGCCATACCGAACTCCAAAAACCTCTGAAAAACCAGTAAAAAGAGTCATCACAACATTTGAGAAATTCCTCAATTGCTTACCGGGGAATTGGTTGAAATTGATGAAAGAAATCAAATTCACATTGAAAAACTATGGCAAAGAAAAATTCGATTAACATACAGATCCGTCGATTAAAAATTGCTGAATGAAATCAAATTCACATTGAAAAACTATGGCAGAGAAAAATTCGATTAACATACACATCTGTGGATTAAAATAAAACGGATCATCTCCCGTGGATTAAAAGAAAATGATCACTGGATCATCTCCAATAGGAAAGCCTCGTGCCCCTCCAACAGGATAGGTCCCATAGATGATATTCACATAATCTGATGAGAAATGGGAGAGGAGAGAATTAAATTCAACAGAGGAAGAAATCACAAATTAAGTAAGGGCGGGACTTCAAATTTGTCCTACCAGTTTTCCTTTTCTACCATCTTCTCTGTGACGTCTCTAAACCAACCTACCATGGAGGATTTAACAAGTAATCCACCAAAACGACCTATGACAACAGCTATAAAGGAATAAAACCCTCACCTACCGTGTAAAAAACAATAAAACAAATAAAACCCGCATTCAGAGCTCTTTGCCCTTCGATCTTTCCCCACCAATTGCATAAATTTTCAGTTTCTTGACAACAGATCATATCGTTAGAAGGACTTAGAGAAACAAACAAATCCATGCAAAAAAGAGAAACAGAGTTGTTTCCTTCGAAATTTGTCTTAAAACTTACCAGAAGTGCTCCCACAGATGTCTTGAGCTTGAGCCGATGTTTGAGAACGTATTCTAGCTCTGGTACAACTAAAGAAAAAATCGGAAGCGTGTGCAGTGGATGAGTTTGAAGGCGAGTTTCTTCCTGCAACACTCCCTGCGAGCAGAGACATATCCTCCATCTCAAAAGCCGCCTAGATCTGTGCAAATATTGCAAGGCAGGGAAGGATAAGGACGAAAACAAGGTGGTCGACGGAAGATAAGGGAGAGGGTGCTGATACGTGGCATGTTTTCAATGGTGTTGGACAGACGACGAAAACTGGGCGAAAACCTCCCCTATAGAATGCCTTCGACGTAATGAAAGTTATTAGTTCGAAACTTCTAGGAAAATCTCAAATCCAACCATATTAAGGGTGATGCAGTGCAGGTTAGGTACAATTTTCGAATAATTTTAACGGTATAGATGCCTATGAGTTGTGAGATCTCAGGATCCGGGGATAGTAGAACCAACAAAAAAAAAGTAAATAAGTGTTTCAAATGATTTGAGAAAGGAAAAAAGAGACTATGAATATGATTTGGAGTGGGCTAACTCAGGAGCAATCTTCCCTCCCGAGTTACCTTTCGAGCAAGTCTTCGGGCGGTCCACTTTTAAATTTCCCGCCAATCCAGAACTCTGATCGATTTTATGAGCATCTGGATTGATTTAAAATGGAGAAAAACCGTTGAGGTAAAGCTCTGAAATGCATGGAAATTTGATCCATGCAAAATTCAGACTAACCCTGAAAATCTGGCCTGATTCAAACTCGAAAATTTTCTTGAAAAGAGGGTCTGTTTGCTCTCGAGTTAGCCTACTCCTGATTTGAATGTTGTTTTGTACCATCTATGATTCTTGGTATGTTTATAAAGAATCCACCAGTCTCTTGTGAGTAGTCCCAGTGTCGATTGCCAAAGTAGGACAGTGTTTGAGCAGGTATGATAGAGAAACTGTACATGGTGTAGAAAGGTAAAGTGGGACAAGAGAAAGTTCCCCTCAAAATACTTGGAAATGGAGTAAGCTAACTCGGGAGCAATCTTCCCTTTTGAGTTCCGCTTTTCAGGCAAAAAATGGGCCTAAATTGGGTCAAATTTTCAGGGCAATCTGAGTTTCGAATGGGTCAATGTTCCATGCATTTCAAAACCTTACCCCAGGAGTTATGCCTCATTTTAAACCAACCCAGATGCTCAAAAAATCTATCAGAGTTCTAGATTCACTGGAAATTTTAAAACGGACCATAAAAAAACCTACCAGAAAAATAACTCGGGAGGGAAGATTGCTCCCAAATTAACCCACTCCCTTGGAAATAAGTACATCCCATCCTCCCCTCCAAATCATAAACAAAATTGCCTATATAGACTACTGTTTACTCTGTACAACATGCACAAACACCATACCCTACAAAAAAACCTGGGTTTTAATGAATGAATACATCTCTTTCACGTTTTAACTATCGAAAGCCAGTCTTCCTTTGAATTAATCGTTTATAGACAATCCGTCTAAGTCTCGTAGTTGTCCTCCCGCTTGAAAGAACATTGACAATATGTGCTTCCACCATTTTCACTACGCTGACTTCGCATATGTCTTCGCATCCATGTCTTGACTTCCCCCACACTCCACGGCCCTTGCATTTCATGGGCTCACTTCAGTGATTCCCACAACGAAATATCGTTGGAATCACTATTCTGGCTTTAGTGATTCTGCGTTGCCAAATATGGAGAATTCTCGCGAGCAGGAACATGACCATGCCATTGCTCTACCACATGAAGATCGTGGGTCCTGCCAACACAAGGGAATCCGACTATGAGCATCAGAGGATGGCTACATCGAGGATCAAATTTGAAGGGAAAGGTTATATTTCACACTAGGGTTAATTTTATTGTAATTCTTTTAAATTGATAGGTGAAAATAAATTATTCTTTTCATATGAAAAATGAAAAAAAAAAAAATTCACCCATAAAATAATTATTTTATAACCCATTCATTATAACAAAATTTAACTCTTAAATTATTAATTTCCAAACATAACATATTAATCATTAAATTAAATTAAACATAACATTCTAACCAATTCCATGATATCTTTATCTACTACTCTACTCTAGTTGAAATTTAACTTATAATTGAAACATTTCAATTAGGTTCCATAATAATATGATCGATTTATTTCTAAATTATTTTCCAAATTCCATTTTATTAAATCTAATTTCAATAGAAATTGTGTAGAAATATTATATATAAAGTTGAAAAAATTAAAAAATATACAAAGTATAAGTAATATTGAAAAAATTGGATAATTTCTAAATTATTGAAAGTTATGTTTTAAAAGACTGTTTTAAAACAAATATTAACTTAAAATAGTCATTGAAATGAACACTTTGATTACTATTGTTTATGAAGATTATAAATGGACAAACTTCTCTATAAACAGTAATATGTAGATCTTTTTCAAATATACTAAAACCTTTTTCAAGTATACTAAGAACAAAACTTCTTATAATTAAAAGTTCTAACACACTACAACTCAATATCGTTGAATACTCTCCCTAATGAAACCTGTGAACACTCATCTCACTTTCCCTTTTTTTCATTAAAAAAACAATTCCCTATTTTCATTTAAAAACAATATATTATGATAATAACCCTTTACACATATGAATGGACAAACATGGACCAAAAAAATTTGACACCTACCCGACTTGGTAATGAGTTTATTAAAAAACGACCTGGTAATGAGTTTATTAAAAAAAATTATAATGTTTTTTTAGAAGTTTATCCCAAAACTTAAATTTAAATAAATTTAAAATGATATACAAATAAATTTAAATTGATTTATATTAATTTAGACCAACCAAAATGTAATTGGAATTCATTGAGAATTAACAAAAATGTTATAAGTATAATTTTCCAAATTCATAACTCATAGCAAAGTCTAAAATAAATAGTGAACAATAGTGGACTTAGAGAATTCAGGATTCTTCACTAAATAAAATATGCATGCATAGTAGCTTTCATAGAAATAGGATTGTATTGTAAAAAAACATAACAAATCTTTCTTTGAAATGACTTGATACATGGAAAATTGTTAGCATTCTTTTTTTAATTGCTAAGATATAGGGGAAAATGAGTAATAATAGAAAAAACTTATAAAAACAACAAAATAATGAAAAATAAAATATATTAAAGAAATTTTGCAACCCATAAAAACAATGAAAAGTAGAACATATTAAGAAATTTTTCATTGCCCTTCAATTGAAAATTTTTAAAAATTGAAATAATTTTCATTTCAAATTGTCTTTCAATTGAAAAAATATAAAATATTTTTCATTTCAAATTTGATAAGTGATTTTTTTTATTTTAATTTTCATTTGCATGGGAAATAAATTTAAGCCTTTCTATGAAGGGCTAGAGGGCTCTTGAAGGGCAATGAAAACCTTGTAGTATTTTCTTATTTAGCTATAACCAAACCCATCTCTCACTTTGAAAGATTTCTTAGAACTATGCTAATCTTGTCACGCCTTGTACTTTTCCTAGGATTTCTTTAATGTTTCTTGTACTTGTAAGTGGATTTGCCTATCTTTTTGATGAATTTCTCTCCTTCCAATGCTTCTCTTGTGACATATTCCCTCACTCCTTACTTTCTATAAACAACATCCAAGAGAACAAGAGGCAAATACCCAAAGCAACTTTCAAAAGGAGGGTTATTGATAGAAATATGGACTACTCTATTATAAGAGTATTGAATGTAGACCAAATTTTCATCTCAGGTCTTCAGATTCTTTTGAGTGTAACCCCTCAAAATATGTATCAATGTCCTAATGACTACTTCTATCTACCCATCTATCCGTGGATGGAATATTGTAGATCTCTTCAACTTTGTGTCCATCTTATCCAAAAGTGTAGTCCAAAAGACACTGAAAAATATGGTATCCATGTCTAAGATTATGCTCTTTGGTAACTCAAAGTGCATCCAAACTTATTCAAATTACATGTTTGTCACTTCTTGTCCTTTCATGGTCTTTTTACGAGGCATAAGAATGCACATATTGTTAAACCTATCAACTACACAAAATAGATAGTCATGTCCATTCCTAATTGTTAGAAAACCTCCCATAAAATCCATGAAAATTATTTCCCAAGGTCAAGTGGATATATGTAAACCTCCCATAAAATCTATGAAAATTATTTCCCAAGGTCAAGTGGATATAGGTAAGGGAGGGTATAAATCTTTCTTTTTGTTAATTGGTTTGCTCCTAAAACAACGTATACATCTTCTAATATACCAAGCTACATCTTCTTGCCTTATGGACTAACACAAATATCTTTGTAATTTGATAACTATCTTCCCAATACCAAAATGTCTTACAACTTTGAAGATGTAAACCTCTCTAATAAAATGCAATATGTCACCTTTAAAATGAGCTTGTTTAGCTTGTAAAATAACCCTTTTTAAAGATGATATTCAACCTTATTGTCACCTTCTTCTACATAATTTGTTCTGTAAATGCTGAAACACCTCCTTAAAGTCTTCATGTTTTGTGTATGCCTCTTTATGAGTTTTGGGTAAAAAGTTCCATGTGCGTTACCATGGAAAGTGAAATCAATATTTTATAGAATCTCTACCCATAGCCAGATGCCAAAATCAGGTACGAACAATTGAGCGTATAATCCAGAATCGACCAACAGACAAAATATATCCAAAATATATCCAAAATCTTGTAAGTAGATTAGACTTGAAATCTTGATATATTAAATACATAAAAGTTATCTACTCAACCCAATGGTTCCCATTCCCGTGATTCAGTCGTCATCCCGATTCCCAGCCAACTACGGCAATACTTTTGGAATGGGCCCTCCATAAAGAGGTCGCTAGTTCGAAACTTGCCCCCACGCTGCAGCTGCATACAAGCCAATAGTTGAGATTTCAAAACGCGGATATTCGACATTACTGTAAGCAATTATTCAAAAGTTCCACAACTCTGTGGGGTCGATTAAGATGTTCATGTGCCCCTCCTCCTGCTGCTCTTGCGAAGTACTGTGAAAAAATTCCAAGGCCGAAACCTCCTCAATTGATGGCATTCTCTCCAAATTCAGGCCGAGGCATCGAGCATTGCTGTCTGACACCTCAAACAGACACTCCCACAAATCCAACTCCTCTTCGTTCGATATTTGATGACTGTCGCTCGACAACTCCGTCTCTGAAACCGAAGCCGATCTTGACGGCGATGCTGCCTCCTCCGTCGCCTTATCATTGATATTCTGCCGAGAGGACGGACTCGAAGGGAGTTGATCGAAGGCATATTTGGCGGCGGCGACCTGAATCTGGCGACGGGAAAGAGAAGACGCAGACGGAATGTTGGGCAAAGAATTGGGGAAGTTGAATTTGGCGTTCGGCCCTCTCAGACAATACACGGCGGCGTCGTAGGCACGGGCGGCTTGTTGGGCACTTGGGTATGAGCCCAGCCATAACTTCTCTCGAGATCTGGGCATTCGAGTTTCTGATACCCAGCTCCCCCATTTTCGCAATCGGATTCCCTTAAATTGGAGGCACTTTTGCCGGCTATCTTCGTCTTCTCGAGCGTGGGCACGGTCATGCTCCTGCGTAGAGGGTTTCTCCATATTTGGCGGCGCAGTTGAAGCTCTGGTAGTCGGGGTGAAAATAACGATTCGACAAGATGGAGTGATTTGGCAGTGTTTTTGATAAAGCTGGAGGCGGGTGAGATCTCTTTGTGAGTTACTGAGTTCAAATACAAAGAAATGATTTGCAGTGCAGAGGAAGAGATATGGAAGTGAATATATATAGATTAGAGCGAAATTGTGAAGCGCGTGTATCTGCTCTACGGAAGATTCAAGGAAGACCATGGATCGCTTTTGAAAACGTGAACAGAATGTGGGAAACGTGACTCGTTTAGAACGGGTTTTCAGCATCGGGCCCGCAGATTTGGTGAGTATTTATGTGTGCAGTAAAGAGATCTGGGATCGCACGTGTCCACCATTATGATTACACCACTTGGAAGTTAAAATAACAATTATTCTCCACTCGGTGGTGCCACATATTAAAGGAGTAGCAAAAAAAAAATGGCTGAATTTTGTTAGATTTTCAGGAGTAATTTGAATTTTGTATGGATCAAAGTTTCATGTATTTCAAAATGTTATTACAAGAATTTTGTCTCATTTTAAATCAATTTAGATGTTCAAAAAATCTATCTGAGTTTTGGATTGGTCGGAAATTTAAAAATGAGCGACAGGAGAAAAGATTGTAAAAAAACGACTAAACAGTGTTGAATATTGCTGCAAGTGAATAACAGACCAATATCCAGCCTGCTAAGCAGTATTGAATGTTGCTGCAAATAGATGACAAATCCTCAAATATAAATGACTAAAAAATCCTTTAAACTGTTTTCAATGTATTCCACCAATTGCAGTCTAAGTGTGGATCTTGAGGAGGAGCAATGGTAAGCTACAATTTGTTACATTGTAGTCAATTTTATCTTCATATTTTGCATTTCTAAGATTTGCATTTTTTTATTGACTTTTAATGAGTTTTATTATACTTTTCACTGTATGTATTTTATTTGCAAAGTTTTTATAATAGAAATCAAATTCAATAAATTAATTTTATGAATTTTTGTTTTTATTAACAAATTAATAACATATTTATTTGCAAAGTTTTTATAATAAAAATCAAATTCAATAAATTAATTTTATGAATTTTTGTTTTTATTAACAAATTAATAACATATTTATAAGTGTGAGCATAAGAAGTTGTTTCCCAAAATCATTATAATAATTGAAAATTTTGGTAATAAACAGATAAATGTTTTAGGTACTTGCATATGTTTCTCATTATAATAATTGAAAATTTTGGTTATAAGCAGATAAATGTTTTAGGCACTTGCACATGTTTCTCTTTGAAAAACTTGTACATATTTCTATTTGAATTGTTTTAACCCTGGTGAAATCTTCATGCATGCCCTCCACTTATTATGTTATAAAAACGCCAATGGGTGCCTATGAAAGCATGTATGCATATTTGAAAGCTCATATTTCACTTAAAAGTACATGTACACACTCCTTCATGTAAAAACAAATGGGACTTTAAGGTTAGGGAGAATAAGGAGTTTAAGTCATAAATGAATTTTTTTAAGCTTAAATGTCATGGTTAGGCTTGGGTCTTAGAACCTAAACATATATTTTTAGGCTTACTCACCGTAAACAACACCTACAAACCACATTAGAGACCCTCTCTGTAACATCTTTACCATTGGTATTGGATATGGATGCCATTACAAGGTTTTATGCACCGAGGATGGGTCGTGGGGCCTTAACATGGTCAAGGAAGAAAATAAACTGCCTGATGATATTATTGAATCTTCTCAGGCTCATGAGCCTTGAATGATTCCTTGAACCAACACCTGAGTCCTTTGTGGGCATTCTTTGTATGCCTTTGAATGGGATACATGCACCATCACTAGGTTTTATGCACTAGAAATGGGTGTCGAGGCATCAAAGGGAAACACCATCCTTAAGCCTTAATTTAAATTTCTTGAGCTCAAGCACCATGAACAACACCTAAAATCCATGACACAAGCCCTCTCTAGGGAGTATTTAGCATCCGAGTTGAATATGGCCACCATTACAAGGTCTTGGGCATAAGGGAAACAAGATCTTCTAGTGCTAAGATTATCTTCTCATGCTCAAGCACCGTGCATGAGTATTCATACCAACACATATGACCTTTGTGGGGTATCACTCACCTCCATGTAAGATATGGTCGCCATGACTAGGTTAGTCGTGAACCAATAATAGGTCTCAAGGTCTAACCATGGTTGGGGGAGGACAACAAGAACCTTGTGCCCTAAATGAAGTTTCTCGGACTCAAGTGCCATGAATAACATATACAACCCATGAAGGTTCTCAAACTATATAATGTGATGAATGGATTGTTGAACCACCACATAGGACATCTATAGGGTATCTCTAGCCTACTAAAGGAATATGGGCACCATGACTAAACCACAATATAGGATCTAAATAGGAATGTGTATTGAGCCCACACCAAGAATGGTTCTCTGGGCCATGGTCAAGGTTCATTAGCATCCAAGTGGGATACATGTGTCATGAGTAGGTTTTGGGTAGGGGAAATGGGTCTCAAGGCCTAAACATGGTCAAGGTGGAACAAGGGGCTTAAACCCTAAATGAAACTTCTTTGGCTCAAGCACCATGGTTAGGGGAGGAAAACACTTGGGCCTTAAGCACTAAATATAGCTTCTCAAGATTGATCGCATGGAAAACACTTGCAAACCACAACACATGCACTCTCTAGGGGGTCTTTGGCATCAAAGATGGATATGGACACCATTAGGAGGTTTTGTGCACTAAGGATGGGTCATTGGGCCTTGAC
>JZKD02S0955129.1:27050-56782 GCA_000966675.3 Picea glauca | reverse complement strand
ATTTTGATTATTGAAGAATATGCTTTAGGAATGAAGTATCAAATTTCAGAGTTACCAGTTGATTGTATCCTTGGTACTCCCTTTCTTTCTACTGTAGAACCTCATGGTTCTTGTAATTGCTAAGACAAGAGGCCAGGATATTTTATTACATTACCAAGTATAAGTGGAAATCCTCCCAAAATGATTGAACTGCCATTTGTTTCTGAATCACATGCCCAAATAGCCTATTGTAAGAAAAGTTTGGTAATTGTAGAAGTTTGGGATGATCAGAGAAATACTCCTGTTACTCATTATCTGGATGATCATATTTCCTGGGAAGTCTTTGAAAATAATTGGATACCAAAATGGCAGTTGAGGCACTCAAAAAAAGTAGAATTGGGATTGCCTGGATTTTCAAGAAATACTAATATAAATGTACTTCCTCCACAGCATATACTTGGCAGAATGCACCAGGCTTCTACTATTTCTTCCAGGGAAAAATTAGTAGAAATGAGAGATCTCAGCAGAATCAGGTCTGCTAATAGAGAATGGTTTGACCAACAGAGACAAATATGGCAAGAGACCCCTGCTTGGAACTTCTTCCAAATTAACAGAATGAGGACAATACAAGATTGTCCAAATGGGAATCCAGAATAAAAATTGTTTAATATAAATTATCATCAGTATAAAGAAATGTGGTTTAATGTTTGTCTTTAGACAGACATATATAAATATTATTACTGCATGATAAAATTTGCAGATTCCTTCATTTTAGGGCCTGAACCTGATTGGTTAATGGAACGGTGGCATCAATTTGGGTTAAATCCAGTCGGGATAAATCCTCAAGTATCAGAAGTTGGCAGAATGTTTCTCTTTCACAATAGAAGGCTTGAAACTGTTGCTGATCTATTCTCAGAAGAAGAATACAAGATGCTATTTGTAAGAGAAAAGCATCCATGGGTAATCAGAACCAAGTTTGTACTTCATCAAGAAGAAGAAAGTAATGAAGATCCTGAACTTGTCAAAGAAGTATACACTCAACATTGGGATCCTTATAACTTTAGACACTTTTCCGACCATCCACTAGAATAATTGGTTTCTGTGGGTTTACACATCAAACTCCACTTTGTAATTTCATGTCTAAATGGCCGACAGTGGTGCCATCTGGGTTCTGTGGGTTGTCGTCGTTAAACTCCACTTTGTACATAATGTAGTCATGTCAAATAAAGAGAATCTTGGAAACTCGGAGCACTTCTCCGACTTTTGGTGAGGTTTGACCCACATTTCCAAGATGCTCTACTGTCTATCATGTGATATTTTACTTTATGTCATATATGTTTGACTTCTGGTCGGGGAATCTTGCACGACTACCCCGTCAGATCTACTGTTTCAATTTGTTTTTAGTAGATATGAAATAAAGTCATGATTTGGTCGGAGGATATTGCACGATCTCCACCGCCAAATATCTAAAGTAAAGATTTCGTGGTAGACAATGAAGGCCACTTGTCTATTCAGGTCTTGGCTTCATGATGACTCTTCCTTCCCGAATTTGTATAAAGGAAGGGTGAGAGCTCATTATCAGACATTACGAATGGCGAGTCTAGAGTATTGAGTTAGTCTCTAAGCTTCCCTTCTGTCTGAAGCTTCATGTCTTTCTATGTGCAGAGTCTGTAAGTTGAGTAAAGAGCAGTCTTCTCTAAGTCTATGCATCTGGCACATATTGTAATACCCGAGTGTTTTTCTCTGATTAATATAATATCAAAGTCTTCTGCAAATGTGCTTAAATCTCTGAAGTTTTTTTTGTTTGTCTCATATTATGCACTCATTGTGATCTTTCTTATTTGCCTATATCTGCAATCGATGTTCCTTGGTACTGTCTGATATAGTTCGCTCATCCAGATAATAAGGTTCGCTGGTAGTCTGTATAAAGGGATGGCCGAGCACTGGTAGTAAGTCCAGCTAAGGCAGGTGGCTGCTAAAGGGTAGTTGTAGGTGCAAAGGGTCCACAGAAAGCCGGCTATAGGGTTCACATAAAACTGCAAAACCCTGATGGACTTCAGGTGGTGGGGTTCATAGTTCAGACAGAGTAAAGCGGTTAACTCAATGATATTGGTCCTGTCGAGAGTAGCAGAGACTAGAAGACCAGATGGCGAGAGGAGATAGTGCATGAGACAGAGCGCAAACAAGTCAAGCTTCATACTCTGACAGAGGAGGCCTCTGACAAAGCTGTTCGTGTGGGGCAGTTTTACAAATGGTATGGGTTCATAGTTCGAACAAAGTAAAGAGGTTAACCCGACGATATTGGTCCTGTCGAGAGTAGCAGAGACTAGAAGACCATATGGCGAGAGGAGATAGTGCATGAGATAGAGCGCAAACAAGTCAAGCTTCATACTCTGACAGAGGAGGCCTTTGACAACGTTGTTCGTGTGGAGCAGTTTTACAAATGGTATCAGAGCCATGACCTTCTTTTCAACTCGAGTATGATATCAGACTCTCTTAGATATGATATAGCTATTCGCTCTGTGTTTTCCTGTGTATAAAGTTTTGTTTAGAATCCAGTCCTGTATTTTAAGATTACTAGTTTTTGCTTGAGCAGTCGGCCAGGAGCCTATCTAATCTTCTTTTGAGAAGACATAAGACTAAACGCCCTGCTTTTCTGTGTAGAAATAGTAAGATTCTAATACCACTATGGATTCTAGATTAGTATCCTTTAGAGAAGTTAGAAATGTTGAAGAAACAAGTACTTTTGGATCTAACTCTGTAAATAGTCTTGAGTCAATGTTTTCTTTTAATAAAACCCAAGAAATAAACCATGCAAGCATAGAAGAAGTTGAGACAAATCCCCAAGCTGCATGGAAATTACCTCCTATATCTCCTAGCAAAGTTTATCAAGACCTAAATATGTTTCATCTTAAAGTCATGACCAGAGTCATTGTAAAAGAATCTGTAAGTAGAATTCAGCAGAATAATGATGTCAGTCAAACTATTTCCCTTATTAACCCAAAAGAAGTCCAAAAGGAAGCCAGAAAACACGGAACAAACTACCTTCATTTTGGATGTATCAGAATTGGAATCAGTCCATTACTCCATAGGGGAATAGACTCCTATGTGTTATGCACAGTCAGAGATCTAACCCATAACAAGTTCACTGATTCCCTGATAGGAGGAATAGTTTCCCCTCTTTCAAATGGGCCTGTATATTTTGACTGTTATCCAAATTTCTCTATCTATACTTTTGATGAAAACATTGCAAATATATTAAAATTGCATATTAGAAAAACTGGATTTGATATGTGTCCTAATAGGACTAATATATCTATCCAAGCTAGAGGGTGTTTTAGACATACCAACACTCTTTTTCCTGCTGTCTTACATGCCCCTAGCAAAGAATCTCAGTCTAGTACTTTGGTCATAACAGACTCATTGAACCAAAAGATCGAACATTGTACCATAAAATGGGAAAACTTATCTTTCCTTACTGATTGGGTCATTGACACCCCAAGGGCACCAATACCAAGATCTATCACTTCTTCCCAAATAAAAGAAACCTCTAACTATGCAATGATTTCTTTTCCCCAAAGAAACCTTTCTAGATCTTCTTCTTGTAAACAACCCATTTCAACATCTCCTTCTCCTTCATTTTGCTTACATCCCTCACTCCAGGCATTAGCCAATCAGGTGGGAAAATTTCTCTTTGCAGTAAAATGTTTTGATTGTGGAGAATTAATTACACTGTCCACTCTTTCTGCATTTGAAGAAAATGAAAGAGTACAATTTGAGAATGCAAATCATAATCCAAGGACAAATTTACCTCCACCAACCTCTACTGCAAAAGACCAATGTCCTCATCCTCAATGTTCTGACATCCCTTTTCCCCATGATTCTCATGTTCTAGTTATCCAAGATAACCATTGTACAGAAGTAAAATTAAGAAAAGCAGCCTATATCCCCAGTGACACAAGAAGACCATTTGCTCCAGAAATTCAAAAATTTCTTTCTCTTTCTAAAGGATGCAGAAAAGATTCAGTAAAGACAGAATGGATGAAATAAATGTTAAATTGGGATTTATTTTCTCATCCAGAAGAAAGAGAATTTTCCAAAAGGACTTCAAATGAAGACAAGATTAGACTAGCTCAAAAATGGAAATGGTGCATGGAAAAAGAAAATAGTTATATATCCTTTCATGAATGGAATAAAAGAAATCTTCAAGTCCATTCATGGGAATTAGTTCCTTAGAAAGATAGCCCTATGTGTTGTCCAATGCAAACTATTTCTATATCTGATTTAGGAAGAGAAATCAACAGGATTAAAAAATCTATGGCAAATGCTACAGAACAGAAGAAAGAAGAAAAGGATGAAAGTCTTCAGGTTAAGCATAAAAAATATCATGTCTTGATTGAACTAAAAATTCAAGATTTACATTTCAGATTGAAGACACTAATAGATACTGGATCAGATTTGAACATGCTCAATAAGCANATATTGGTCCTGTCGAGAGTAGCAGAGACTAGAAGACTAGATGGCGAGAGGAGATTGTGCATGAGACAGAGTGCAAGAAGTCAAGCTTCATACTCTGACAGAGGAGGCCCCTGACAAAGCTGTTCGTTTGGAGTAGTTTTACAAATGGTATAAGAGCCATGACCTTCTTTTCAACTCAGGTATGATATCAGACTCTCTTAGATTTGATATAGCTATTCGCTCTGTGTTTTTCTGTGTATAAAATTTTTGTTTAGAATCCAGTCCTGTATTTGAAGTTTACTAGTTTCTACCCGAGCAGTCGGCCAGGAGCCTATCTAATCTTCTTTCGAGAAGACATAAGAATAAACACCCTGCTTTTCTGTGTAGAAATAGTAAAATTTTAAATATTACTATGGATTCGAGGTCAGTATCTTTTAGAGAAGTTAGAAATGCTGAAGAAACAAGTACCTCTGAATCTGACCCTGTAAATTGTCTTGAGTCAATGTTTGCTTTTAATAGAAGTCAAAGCATAAACCATGCAAGCATAGAAGAAGTTGAGACCAATCCCCAAGCTGCATGGAAATTACCTCCTATATCTCCTAGCAGAGTATATCAAGACCTAAATATGTTTCATCTCAAAGACGTGACCAAAGTCATTGTGAAAGAATCTGTAAGTAGAATACATCAGAATAGTGATGTCAGTCAAACCATTTCTCTTATTAACCCAAAAGAAGTCCAAAAGGAAGCCAAAAAACATGGAACAAACTACCTCCACTTTGGATGTATCAGAATTGGAATCAATCCACTAGTCCATAAGGGAATAGAATCCTATGTGTTATGTACAGTCAGGGATCTAACCCATAATAAGTTCACTGATTCTTTGATAGGAGGAATAGTTGCCCCTCTTTCAAATGGGCCAGTATATTTTGATTGCTATCCAAATTTCTCTGTATATACTTTTGATGAAAATATTGCAAACATATTAAAGTTGCAGATCAGAACAACTGGATTTGATATGTGTCCTACTAGGACTAATATATCTATCTAGGCTAGAGGGTGTTTTAGACATACCAATACTCTATTTTCTGTTGTCTTACATGCCCCTAGCAAAGAATCTCAGTCTAGTACTTTGGTCATAACAGACCCATTAAATCAAAAGATGGAACATTGTACTATAAAGTGGGAAAACTTATCCTTCCCTACTGATTGGGTTATTGACACCCCAAGGGCACCAATACCAAGATCTATCACCTCTACCCAAATAAAAGAAACCTCTAACTCTGCAGTTATTTCTTTTCCCCAAAGAAACTTTTCTGGATCTTCTTCTTGTAAACAACCCATTTCTACATTTACTTCTCCTTCATTTTTCTTACATCCCTCATTCCAGGCCTTAGCTAACCAGGTAGGCAAAATTCCCTTTGCAGTAAAATGTCTTGATTGTGGAGAACTAATTACGTTGTCCACTCTTTCTATATTCGAAGAAAATGAAAGAGTACAATTTGAGCATGCAAATCATAACCCAAGGACCAATTTACCTCCACCTACTTCTACTGCAAAAGACCAATGTCCCCATCCTCAATGTTCTGACATTCCTTTCCCGCATGATTCCCATGTCCTGGTTATCCAAGATAACTATTGTACAGAAATAAAATTGGGAAAATAAGCCTATATCCCTAGTGATACCAGAAGACCATTTGTTCCAGAAATAAAAAAAATTGTCCTTCTTTCTAAAGGATGTATCAGAGACATAGTTAAGACAGAATGGATAAAATAAATGTTAAATTGGGATTTATTTTCTCATCTAGAAGCAAGAGAATTTGCCAAAAGGACTTCAAATGAAGAAAAAACTAGACTAGCTCAAAAATGGAAATGTTTCATGGAAAAGGAAAATATTTATATATCCTTTTATGAATGGAATAAAAGAAATCATCAAATCCATTCATGGGATTTAGTTCCTCAAAAGTCTAGTCCCATGTGTTGTCATGTACAAACTCTTTCTATCTCTGATTTAGGAAGAGAGATTAACAAGATAAAGAAATCTATGGAAAATACTCTAGAACAGAAGAAGGAAGAAAAGGATGAAAGTCTTCAGGTTAAGCATCAGAAATATCATGTTTTGATAGAATTAAAAATTCAAGATTTACATTTCAGATTAAAGACATTGATAGATACTGGATCCGATTTGAACATGCTAAATAAGCATGTCATCCCTGTGTCTTTATGGGAAAAGACTCAAGCTATGGTTGTGGGACTCGGAAATGTTCCAAATGATATTTCATTTCAAATTCCAGAAGCAATTCTTTGTTTCGAAGAATTTTTCCTAAAGCTGAAATTCCTTTTAGCAGATATTCCTGTTGCTTGTATCCTTGGTACTCCTTTCCTTGCAGTAGTATCATCTCATGGTTCGACCAAGGTGACTCCTGAAAAGCCAGGATACTTTATTACAATTCCTTCCCCACAGGGTAGAATTACAGTCAAAATTCCTTTTGTATCTACCCCAAGGATCTCAGATGCTGTCCAAATAAGTCTCAGAAAGAATGAAAAAATAAAAGAGCTTAAACAGTTCCAGACAGAGATCAAAATTAGAGATCAATTGAAAAGGGAAGATATCCAAGAAAATATTTTCTCATTAAAGCAGGAATTTATTGATTCAATATGCTTAGAGAATCCTACTGCTTTTTGGAAACAAAAGAAACATGAAGTCTCCCTTCCATACCAAGAAGACTACCAAGGAAATCCTTGCAAAAGCAGAGCCATACCAATGAATGCTGAATATCAGAGGCTATGTGCAGAAGAAATTGAGGGTTTGCTAAAAAATGAGCTAATTAGAAAATCTACTAGTCCCTGGAACTGTTATGGATTCTATGTAAATAAGCATTCAGAACAAATCAGGGGAATCCCTAGACTAGTAGTAAACTACAAACCCTTAAACAAAGTTCTGGCTGATGATACATACCCTATTCCAAATAAAAGCAGTCTAGTCACCAGAATTGCAGGTGCAAAGATTTTTTCAAAGTTTGATTTAAAATCTGGATTCTGGCAGGTGGCTATTAATGAAAAGGACAAATTTAAAACTGCTTTTAATGTTCCTGCTGGACATTATGAATGGAATGTGATGCCATTCGGATTAAAAAATGCCCCTGCAAAATTCCAAAGGGTTATGGATGATACTCTCAAGCCATACTTTGATTGGCTTATTGTTTATATTGATGATATTCTTGTTTTTTCTTCATCCATAGATCAACATTTTAAGCATCTGAAGAAACTTCTGCAAGTCATTAAGCAAGATGGTTTAGTCTTATCAAAGAAAAATATTGAGATTTTCCAGACTCAAATAAAGTTTCTTGGTCATACTATTGACAATGGAAAAATTACTTTGCAAACTCATGCTATTTTATTTGCAGATAAATTTCCAGATAAGATCCTTGATGAAACACAGCTTCAAAGATTTTTGGGAAGTTTAAATTATATAAGTCATTTTTACAAAAAATGTGCACAGGACAGAAAAATTCTCAATGACAGACTAAAGAAGGAGCCAAGTCCCTGGACAGAGGCTCATACTCAAGCTGTGAGAAATATCAAAGCAAAGACCAAGAATCTTCCAATTCTACATATCTTTGATGATGATCTTCCAAAGATAGTGGAAACTGATGCAAGCAACATTGGCTGCGGAGCAGTGTTAAAACAAGTCAGGGATATGGGGAAAGAAGAGATTATTCAATTTGCCTCTGGTTTATGGCAAGCAACAGAAAATAACTATTTTGCTTTAGAGAAAGAAATTAAAGCTGCTTTAAATGCCATACATAAGTTTGAAATTTATTTGATTTATAAGAAATTTCTCTTAAGGACTGATGCTGCAGCAATGAATAAAGTCCTTAACAAAGATCTAAAAAATCCGGGAGATTCTAAGTTTGCCAGATGGCAAGCTCTCTTTAGTAATTTTGATTTTTCTATAGAACATATCAAAGGAGCAAATAATTCCATCCCAGATTTTTTAAGTAGAGAGAATTTACAAAATCTCTGTCTACTAATCTCTGTGCAGCTAAGGGATGGTATGGAAAGGATAGTGGATATTCCTGACTCCTTAAGTTGGGAATCTTATTCATCAGAATGGGAACCTCGTTGGGAATTAAGGAGCAAAAAATTCTCTCCCAAACTACTCAGGTTCCATATTTGAACTTAGTGCCCGAGGTAAGAGGAAGAAGAATATCAAATGTTCTGGCCCCCATGGTTTCTCAGATAAATGAAAGAGCAACTCAAGCTCAATATGCTCTAACCAATCTCTTTTATGATATAGAACTAATCTGGAATATAAGAGACAATCTAGGTAATAATCAACAATACTTTTGTTTGAATAGACCTCGGTTATTATCTCAATGGCCTGAAGGAAATCCTGAGATTATTTTTCCAGAAACAAGTTCAAATTATCATGAGTACAGGAAGCTATGGTGGGAGTTTGCTCAACAAGAAGACTTCTTAATCTTGGTCAAATTTGGAAGTGTTAATTCTGCAACTAAAGGTAGACCTCCAATCTGGATTGCAGACTGGTGGAAAGATTTTGGCCTNTCAAACTTCCCTTTGTATCCACCCCAAGGATCTCATATGCTGTCCAATTAAGTCTTAGAAAGAATGAAAAAATAAAGGAATTGAAACAACTCCAGATAGAGATTAGAATCAGAGATCAATTAAAAAGGGAAGATATTCAAGAAAAGATTCTCTTACTAAAGCAGGAATTTATTAATTTAGTATGCTCGGATAATCCTACTGCTTTTTGGAAACAAAAGAAGCATGAAGTCTCACTTCCATATCGAGAAGACTACCAAGGGAAGCCTTGCAAAAGCAGAGCCATGCCAATGAATGCTGAATATCAGAGGCTATGTGCAGAAGAAATTGAGGGTTTACTAAAAAAGGAGCTAATTAGAAAATCTACTAGTCCTTGGAACTGTTATGGATTCTATGTAAATATGCATTCAGAACAAATCAGGGGAATCCCTAGACTAGTAGTAAATTACAAACCCTTAAACAAAGTCCTAGCTGATGATACATACCCTATTCCAAATAAAAGCAGTCTAGTCACCAGAATTGCAGGTGCAAAGATTTTTTCAAAATTTGATCTAAAATCAGGATTTTGGCAGGTGGCTATTAATGAAAAAGATAAATTCAAAACTGCTTTTAATGTTCCTGCTGGACATTATGAATGGAATGTAATGCCATTCGGATTAAAGAATGCTCCTGCAAAATTCCAAAGGGTTATGGATGGTACTCTTGAGCCATACTTTGATTGGCTTATTGTTTACATTGATGATATTCTTGTCTTTTCCTCATCCATAGATCAACATTTTAAGCATCTGAAAAAGCTTCTGCAAGTAATTATGCAAGCTGGTTTAGTCCTCTCAAAGAAAAAGATTGAGATTTTCCAGACTCAAATAAAGTTTCTTGGTCATACTATTGATAATGGGAAAATCACTCTGCAAACTCATGATGTTGAATTTGCAGATAAATATCCAGATAAGATCCTTGATAAAACACAGCTCCAAAGGTTCTTGGGAAGTTTAAATTATATAAGTCATTTTTACAAAGAATGTGCACAAGACAAAAAACTTCTCAATGACAGGCTAAAGAAAGAGCCAAGTCCCTGGACAGAGGCTCATACTCAAGCTGTGAGGAATATCAAAGCAAAGACCAAGAATCTTCCAATTCTACATATCTCTGATGATAATCTTCCGAAGATAGTAGAAACTGATGCAAGCAATATTGGCTGGGGAGCAGTGTTAAAACAAGTCAGAGACAAGGGAAAATAAGAGGTTATCCAATTTGCCTCAGGTTTATGGCAGGTAGTAGAAAAGAATTATTCTGCTTTAGAAAAAGAAATTAAAGTTGCTCTAAATGCCATACACAAATTTGAAATTTATTTGATTTATAAGAAATTTCTTTTAAGGACTGATGCCGCAACAATGAACAAAGTCCTTAATAAAGATCTGAAGAATCCTGGAGATTCTAAATTTGCTAGATGGAAAGATCTTTTTGGTAATTTCGATTTCTCTATAGAACATATCAAGGGAGCAAATAATTCCATCCCAGATTTCTTAAGCAGAGAGCATCTACAAAATCTTTGTCTACTGATCTTTGTACAGCTAAGAAATGGTGTTGAAAGGATAGTGGATATTTCTGATTCCCTGAATTGGGAATCTTATTCAAAAGGATGGGTACCTCGTTGGGAATTAAGAAGTACAAAAATCCTTTCTCAAATGACTCTAGTTTCATATTCAAATCTAGTACCTGAAGTAAGAGGAAGAAGGACATCAAATGTTTTGGCTCCCATGATTACTTAGATAAATGAAAGAGCAATTCAAGCACAATATGCTCTAACTAATCTCTTTCATGATCTCGAACTGATCTGGAATATAAGAGACAATCGAGGTAATAACCAGCAATACTTTTGCTTGAATAGACCTCGGTTATTATCTCAGTGGCCTGAAAGAAATCCTGAAATTATTTTTCCAGAAACAAGTGTAAATTATCATGATTACAGAAAGTTGTGGTGGGAGTTTGCTCAACAAGAAGATTTCATAATCCTGGTTAAATTTGGAAGTGTTAATTCTGCAACTGCAGGAAGACCTCCAATCTGGATTGCAGACTGGTGGAAAGATTTTGGCCTAAACAAAGGGGCAATTGATCCACACATTTTAAGATCATTTACATCCCTCTCTGTTGTTCGAGAGCTTTTTCTTCAAGGGCCAAATGAAGGAGAAATCTTACGTCTTTTCCTCCTTAATCATTTCCAATGGGCGATCAAATCAAAAACTATTGTACAAATGATTAATGGATTACCTTTTATTGCCCGAAAAATATACACAAAATTATGGGATACCTTGCATTATCCTGAAAGGTTTTCCAGCTTTATTGAAAATGACTAAGACTTATCGGTTTCCGTGGGTTTACACACCAAACTCCACTGTGTAAACTCTTTGTCTAAATGGACGACAGTGGTGCCATTCGGGTTCCGTGGGTTGCTGTCATTAAACTCCACTTTGTATATAGTACAGTCATTTCAAGATATGTAGTGTAGTCATGTCAAATAAAGAGAATCTTGGAAACTCGGAGCACTTCTCTGACTTTTGGTGAGGTTTGACCCACATTTCTAAGATGCTCTACTGTCTATCATGTGATATTTTACTTTATGTCATATATGATTGTCTTCTGGTCGGGGAATCTTGCACGACTACCCCGTCAGATCTATTGTTTCAATTTGCTTTCGGTAGATATGAAATAAAGTCATGATTTGGTCGGAGGATCTTGCACGATCTCCACCGCCAAATCTCTAAAGTAAAGATTTTGTGGCAGACAATGAAGGCCACTTGTCTATTCGGGTCTTGGCTTCACGATGACTCTTACTTCCCGAATTTGTATAAAGGAAGGGTGAGAGCTCATTAACGGGCATTACCAATTGCGAGTCTAGAGTATTGAGTCAGTCTTTAAGCTTCCCTTCTGTCTAAAGCTTCGTGTCTTTCTGTGTGCAGAGTCTGTAAGTTGAGCAAAGAGCAGTCTTCTCTAAGTCTGTGCGTCTGGCACATATTGTAATACCCGAGTGTTTTTCTCTGATTAATATAATATCAAAGTCTTCCGCAAATGTGTTTAAAGCTCTAAAGTTTTTTTTGTTTGTCTCATATTATGCACTCATCGTGATCTCGCTTGTTTTCCTATATCTGCAATCGATGTTCCTTGGTACTGTCTGATATAGTTCTCTCATCCAGATAATAATGTTCACTGGTAGTCGGTATAAAGGGACGACCGAGCACTGGTAGTAAGTTCCGCTAAGGCAGGTGGCCGCTAAAGGGCAGTTGTAGGTATAGAGGGTCCACGAAAAGCCGGTTATAGGGTTCACATAAAACTGCAAAAGCCTTATGGACTTCAGGTGGTGGGGTTCATAGTTTGGACAGAGTAAAGCGGTTAACCCGACGATATTGGTCCTGTCAGGAGTAGCAGAGACTAGAAGACCAGATGGCGAGAGTAGATAGTGCATGAGACAGAGCGCAAACAAGTCAAGCTTCATACTCTGACAGAGGAGGCCTTTGACAAAGCTGTTCGTGTGGAACAGTTTTACAAATGGTATTAGAGCCATGACCTTCTTTTCAACCCGGGTATGATATCAGACTCTGTTAGATCTGATATAGATATTCACTCTGTGTTTTCCTGTGTATAAAGTTTTGTTTAGAATCCAGTCCTATATTTTAAGATTACTAGTTTATGCCTGAGCAGTCGGCTAGGAGCCTGTCTAATCTTCTTTTGAGAAGACATAAGACTAAACACCCTGCTTTTCTGTACAGAAATAGTAAGATTCTAATACCACTATGGATTCTAGGTCAGTATCCTTTAGAGAAGTTAGAAATGCTGAAAAAACAAGTACTTCTGGATCTAACTCTGTAAATAGTCTTGAGTCAATGTTTGCTTTTAATAGAACCCAAGAAATAAACCATGCATCTCTTAGATTTACAATCCAGTATATGCTTGATTGTTTTAGGGTATGGATTTGCATAACTTTGTGGGATGCAATCTCTATGAAATTTTATTGCTCCGACATAATTAATACTTTGAATCTTCCGTTATTATTAATATATTCTTTATTGAATTCTTTTCTCATAATCATGTTTTTATTCTTATGCCATTGATCTATGTTGGGTCTTTATGATTTTTTTTTTAATTATAATATATTGTTTATTGAATTCAATAAATGCTAAATTGTTTTGGGGTATGGATTTACAATCCAGTACATGCTTGATTGTTTTAGGGTATGGATTTGCATAACCTTGCGGGATGCAATCTTTATGAAATTTTATTGCTCATGACATAATTAATACTTTGAATCTTGTTACTAGTAATATATTCTTTTTATATATTTTTATTGAATTCTTTGTTCATCATCATGTTTTTATTCTTATGCCATTATCTATGATGGGCTTTTATAAAAAAAAAATTGAATTATAATATATTTTTTTATTGAATTCTTTGCTCATCATTATAGTCTTATTTCATTGATCTATCATGGGTGTTTATGATTTTCTTCTCGAATCACGTGTCTATGTTAAAAAGAAGCAATTAGAACATGGAAATAGGTTTTGTTCGTGGATGAACTAAGAAAATATATGAGAGTGGATGTCAATTGAGAAGGGAATTATAGTTCTCCTACCCCATTTACAATATTGGAACTTCTTGTTTTGGAATAACATTCTGCTTTCTAAAATTCACATAAATGGTTGCAGAATAATAAAGTCAAATTCAGGACATTAGTTTCTCAAGATAAATTGGGCTAAATTATCTAACCTTTTTTTATTTTTTATTCTTACATAATTTAGAGAAAACCCCTTTCTAGATACATAGAGAGAGTTACCACTTACCATTAGCCTTTGGAAACGTAAACATTGGGGAGTAGTTGCTCACAAGTGTTGAAATTTTTAATGAAAACTATATACGAATAGGAACATAATTCAACCATAATTTAGCCATGAATGCTTAAGTTGTTCAATTGAATGTGAAAAAGAGAAAAGCAAACTTTATAACTCAATATAACTCTGGGATGTAGTACTTGGAAGTGAAACAAGGGGCCTTTACATTTGGAATAAATGACAGAGTTGCCACAAAAGACACGTGATATAATTTATTCGTAGAAAATGAAATAAGGAAGAGTAGTGGATTTGCAAATCAAATCATGCTTAGAAAACCACTAGAGAGATATGTAGTACAAAGTAGTTGCACTTACATCTCCAACGCTATAAGCCACACCAATCAAGTATGTGATTATAACTATAGTGAACTATATTATTATTATTATATTAAGATTATGTTGCAATGATGTAGATTTGGAAAGTTAAGCCTCGTAAGCCGTGTTGTTTATTTACAAGCATATCGATATTGAGCCTTGTTTTTTTTAACCATGGGAACAACAATCTTCCAAGAGTATATTCAACAGCCCGCAAGCCAGATATACCAATAACTTGTGACTTAGCAGGGGTCGAGATGTCCAGAGGTCCACCGAAGTGAACCTCTATCCCAGGGGTCGTCTACCCTTCCAGCCTTGTCACAATGGGCCAATATAAGCATCCCTACCCCCCGCCGGTTTTGTGATATTGAGCCTTGTTACCAACATAAGAGATTTTAATGGATAGGGAACTGATTGTTGTTGTTTCTGGAAGGTGGTTTCTTTCCTTCTAATCTTGTTGCTATCTTGTATGGATATGCGCAGAGGAACTTTTCAATTCTGACAATTTTTATAACGAACGCAGAGTCGGACAATGCAATGATGTAGGACCCATATTCAAAGTAGGAATACGGGAGGCTTGCAACAGATGTAGGATCAACATCCGGAAGCAAGGAATCCCAATAATGCTTGAGACAGACTAGCCCTAATCCAGCTGAGAAGGCAATGTAGAGTTGGGTTTTAGAGGGACGGGAGTTACTACGCTAGCATTTGGAAAAATGGCAGGTTATCTATATGTCTAATTTTGTACCTAGCAGAGCAGTGCGCTGATAAGCAATAATCTGGAGGCACCATACTAACATTGCTACTCTCTCATGGCATGGCTATCAAGTGATTACCATCGGAAATGGTCAGGAACCCATGCAATATACACAACAGAGTTGAGACACTGGCCTAACACCCACTCTCCCATGGCGATATTTGAGTGTGTGCAATTTATTTGAAGGTTAGATTTACAAGTATGAATGAGTTCAAAATTTTGACAAATTATAAACATGACTTTAGAGCTTAAGTTTGAAATACCACAGATTTCATTTTGATGGGATTTTGGTTTGTAGGTTTGCTTGAATCCCAAATTCATCCAGAAGGCTGCAAATTCGAAGGCTCTGGCATTATCTAGAGATTTTTTCTGAGCAAATTCTAGGTAGTATACCCGCATTTAATTGTTTTTTGAACTCTGTTTGTAGCACGTTTGCAGGGTTTGGGCATGGTCGAGGATAGTTATCCGTTTTCCATGTTTAAACTGTTGAATTTTTTTTAAGAGAGATGATATTGTAAATTATTTTATTATTATTTAATATGCAAAATGATCACAAAAAAGGGTTAGATATCCACAAAAGAACAAGAAATATCCTCAGGGAAACCCTCAAAGGGGAGAAAACCCTGCAAACTTTCCTCAGTATAGATTCCTCCAACATGTACAATGTCATATAATGCTCTTTCATAAAATCAAAATCAAAGAGACCCAAACACAAACCAAGAATAGCCTCCTAGATAAGTGCGCACTACTCTCTTGTACTTATGTTCGATGAATATACAAAATGACTCGACATAATCTTTATTTATACTCTAAAAGACCTAAAAGACATGACTTATCAATAAACCCTTTCACAATTACACTTAGAAATAACTAGTACAATTACACTTAGGAATAAATTTCGAAATTACCTAAAATATCAACACTCCCTCTTAATGAGGAAGGTATTATATCCGACACAGAATCTAACACTATCACCATCCACACGAGCTCGTGACCATTAACTGTCAGACACACGAATCTATACATCACAGGATATCCATAGTGCAACATGACTTCACCCCATGCATCCAAGGTCTGTGGGTAGCTCTCAATAGCTACAACATGTCCCAAGGAAATCCACTACCCTGCAATGCATCAATACTTTATCACGTGCACCCTTGGTCTCAGTTCCAACCCTATTTCATGTTGGATGAGATCCACCTGTCTCAGTGCCAACCCTTTTTCATGTTGGATGAATTCCACCTGTCTCAGTGCCAACCATTTTTCATGCTGGATGAGAACACTCCCTCCAAAGAGGGACCATGCCAAGCTTGTCCTTGAAGTACTCAAACTTTGTCCTCGGCAACGACTTGGTAAACATGTCCACAACGAGATCCTCTATAGTCATGAAACTGGAGCCTCACTTCTCCCTTCTTCACTATATCCTTGATACAGTGATACCTAATTTTGATATGCTTCAACTTATCATAAAACATGGGGTTCTCTGATAACTTTATACAACTTTGGTTTTCACACAAGATACAGGTCACTTCCATCGCACTATCGAATAATCCAGTCAACAATTTCTGAAGCCATACTACTTCGTGACTTGCAGCCACATGTTGCCACATACTTTGCCTCAACCATACTGAGTGTTACACATGACTTTTTCTTATTGATCCATGAAATCATACCGGATCCCGAAGTGAAGAAACATCCTATTGTACTTTTCCGATTTGCAACACTACTGACCCAATCTGAATCCAAATATCCAAGTAGACTGATCTTATTGTCTGCAACATACTCGAGTCCATAATCCATTGTACCTTTAACGTACCTCATCACATGTTTTATTGCAATCAAGTGAACATGTATGGGGTCAACCATGTACTCAATCAGGGTGTTCACAAAAAAACATATATATGGTCGTGTATTCATCAAACACATCAACAAACCCACCATCTTCCTATAGAATGTAACTTTCATAGTCTCTGAAGTCGTATCCTGCAACAACTTCATATTTGATATCATAGGTATAGCCATTGCCATGCAATCCAACATCCCGAACCTCTTCAGAATTTCCACTACATACTTCCCTTGATTTAGAAAGATCTCATTAGTTTTTTGCCACACCTTTAGTCCCAAGAAATAGTGCATCATACCAAGGTCCTTCATTTCAAACTTAGAGGCCAACTCCCTCTTCTTACAATAACCCTCTTGCCACAAATATGTGCAACCTGCTCTTGATTTCAATCCAACTTTTCCAGATATCCATTTTCATGCCCATGTCTTTCATCAATTCTTTCACCTTTGCAACATATTCCCACTTGCCAACAACAATGTGGATGGTTGATAGAATCCCATATGTTGTAGGGTCTTTTGGTTCCATTTCCAGAATATTTTCCGCTACACGTTTTCCCATCTCCATATTTACATGGACTCTGCAATCCACAAGCAAGGTCTTCCACACCATTGAGCCACATTCAAGTGGAATTTCTTTGATTAAGTTCTCTGCCTCATCCATGCATACACCATGACCAAGAAGGTCCACCATGCAGGCATAATGTTCCACTCCTGGAATGATACCATAATCTTGACTCATAGAGTGAAAGTACTCACGACCTTTGTTCACTAGGCCCTCTTGGTTGCATGTAGATAAAACACTAACTAAGGTAATCTACCCTAATTCCAGAATGTCTCATTTCTTCAAAGAGTTTGAAGGCCTCATTAGCATACCCATGCATGGTGTATCCTGATATCATTGAATTCCATGAGGCCAAGTTTCTTTGTTGCATCTTGTCAAACACTTCACGTGCCTTCTTTTCATGTGGTCAGTTCAAATCCCTCTCATCTACCATGTCCCAATAGTCCAAACTCATGTAGATCAACTCACATAAGCTGAAATGATTTATCCACTCACCATGTAGAGTATTTAATACACCTTCAAGTGTTTTCCACTCACCAATGGGTTCAAATAGATCCACACAAGAAGCAGATCCATTCTTTATCTCAAGCAACAACAACTACTGTCCACGAGGTCTTTGTGCAAGCACCTTCTCTTTATGATGACCATGATCAATGATTTAACCCCGTCCCCACACTAAGAAACCGTTGCAAGTCAAAACTCCATGCAAGAACTAGTGATGGCTTTCACAATGACACATGATTAGAATAGAAACTTCCTCGAAAGCAATGAGTAATGACACCTTTCCCCAAGCTTCCATGCTCAGGAAACAATCAATCTTCATCAATGAAAAAACTCTTCAACTTGTAAGTAATGATATCATTACATTACACCAGAGTGCTATGAGCATCATTAGCAATCGATCCCCATGCTTCACAAGCTTCTAATGGAGGATATGTATGTTAACCAACATATTTTGATTTAATAGTATGGGGACTTCCAACCCACTACGACCTTTTTATTCCTTTGTTTGGAGGATATGTATGTTAACCAACATATTTTGATTTAATAGTATGGGGACTTCCAACCCACTACGACCTTTTTATTCCTTTGTTTGCACATGTTGATCTTTCCATATCTCATTCAACATCAAGGCACATCTTGATCTTCATGCATATGGAAGTAAATAATCTTGTCCTCCACATACACACAACGTACACAAGTTAAAAACTGCATTTCCAAATGAGACTGCCTAGTTTCAAATTGGTAATAAATGACCACAACAATGACAACTCTTATTACTTGAACATGTGGTTTCATTATATTTGTTGGCGGTTCACTGATCATCATACACACAATGACAGATGGATACACCAACCATACAGCCCACGTTCACCCGATCTCTAACAGCAAAATTCTTAATAATAAGCGCTCTCGGGCGTGATGGGAAACTCGACATCTTTGTCCCCATAGTTGCTCAACTGCGGCCATTTTGACTGAATCCTAAGCAAGAGATCACCTCCCTCTTCTCATTACGAAGACCCGCTTAGGGTTCACATCTTCATTGAGNAATCTCTATGAAATTTTAGTGCTCCGACATAATTAATACTTTGAATCTTCTTTTATTATTAATATATTCTTTATTGAATTCTTTTCTCATAATCATGTTTTTATTCTTATGCCATTGATCTATGATGGGTCTTTATGATTTTTTTTTAAATTATAATATATTGTTTATTGAATTCAATAAATGCTAAATTGTTTTGGGGTATGGATTTACAATCCCGTACATGCTTGATTGTTTTAGGGTATGGAATTGCATAACCTTGTGGGATGCAATCTTTATGAAATTTTATTGCTCATGACATAATTAATACTTTGAATCTTGTTACTATTAATATATTATATATATATATTTTTATTGAATTCTTTGTTCATCATCATGTTTTTATTCTTATGCCATTGATCTATGATGGGCTTTTATAAAAAAAAATTGAATTATAATATATTTTTTTTATTGAATTCTTTGCTCATCATTATAGTCTTATTTCATTGATCTATCATGGGTGTTTATGATTTTCTTCTCGAATCACGTGTCTATGTTAAAAAGAAGCAATTAGAACANGACATCTTTGTCCCCATAGTTGCTCAACTGCGGCCATTTTGACTGAATCCTAAGCAAGAGATCACCTCCCTCTTCTCATTACGAAGACCCGCTTAGGGTTCACATCTTCATTGAGAGTTTTAAGCAAAAAATATGGCAAATGAAGCAATATCTTGCAGGCATGGAAATGGCCCTAAAATCATTGTCCCCGTCACAAATCGAATACGCAGCACATGTGTTTCTAAAAGATCCATCTGTCGAATGGATCGTCATTTCTCCACGACAAAAGGTCTCATTTCTCAACTCTTCCACATAGTAGTTGACAACACTCTTGAGAAACTACTCGACCTGTCTCCACACAGGCTCTTCCTCTAACAAAAATTTCATTTTCTCACGGCTCCGTTGGTTGCCTTACAAATCTGCTACAACTACGGCATCAAAACAACTTATTTTGAGCTGGGAATTCACTCACACGGTGGTGGCTCCCACTATAATGGTGGTTTCTCTCTTCTCAGCTTTTAATTTCCACATACTTGTCGATTTCCAGCTCATTTGCAGGCTCATGCATGCCCAATAAGCCTCATGCATCCTTCCGTCCATAAGTCTCCTCAAATTTGGAAATCACAAGCTTTCACTGCTACCTTTTTCTTTTCTGACTGACAGGTACTATCTTCACACCGATGGTTCCAATTACTTCGTCTCAACACATGACAATGTCATTCAACCTGAACGACAACCTCATACACAGTTTCTTCCAACCAATTCGGTGGCTCTACCACAAATTCGAGACTGCCATACATAGTTTCGATGGCTTTCCTGCACACATATCATAACGATGGCTCTTTTCTACAACATGATTGCATCAATCTGAGGTTGCGGTCTATGGATCAAATACATTATTGCCCACACACCGGATGCTCCCCTCTTGCATAACAGTAGCTCATTCACCGATTGACGACTTTAGACAATGCAACGACTTCAACTCATGGCACCCAATAATCCTTCTTGGCTCGTATTCACTTTCTTACGAAAATTACATAGCAGATCGCCCTTGAAGTATCAATTTAAAAAAAAAACAACCACTAGCTCAGATCTATTCCTTTTCTTATATCCTCAAAGTTATTTCCATGGTTCTTCACACCTTTCAAGAGGGCGACCTCTTTTCACACAAGATCCTTCGTATCCTCATGTCTATAGCAACTTCTACAACAATTTTACTTTCAACGTCAAGGAACTATGTCATTCGGTGATACCAACAAGACTCTTACGAGACTATTCCACTCACAATCACACTTTTGATTATGAAATAGAAATATTCACACATACTCAAGCTATTTCTTTCATTTTCATGGGCTCTACCGTTCTGATACCATGTTGAATTTTTTAAGATGGATGATATTGTAAATTCTTTTATTATTAGTTAATATGCAAAATGATCACAACATAAAGATAGATATCCACAGAACAACAACATATATCCTCACGGAAATCCTTAAGGGGGAGAAAACCCTGCAAACTTTCCTCATTATAGATTCTTCCAACATGTACAATGTCATACAATGCTCTTTCACGAAATCAAGACCAAAGAGACCCAAACCAAGAATAATCTCCTAGATAAGTGCACATTACTCTCTTGTACTTATGTTCGATGAATATACAAAATGACTCAACATAATCTTTATTTATACTCTAAAAGACCTAAAAGACATGACTTATCAATAAACCCTTTCATAATCACACTTAGAAATAACTATTACAATTACACTTAGAAATAACTTTCGAAATTGTTCCATGTATGGTGCAGACCCCCTTCTCTCCTAATGGCTGCGTGACCTCTCGGTCAGGATCTTCGATTCTAGAGTTGGTTGACTCTCTGAGACCCCATTGGTCTCGTTCTGTGTTAACCACATGTCCTCTCGACTCCTTGTGCAGGCTTCTCGGCACCCACGACCTCCCCTTTCCCACTCTGCGAAAATCTCAGAGTTATCGAGTGTTGGCGCCTTTCCTCTCGGCCCCTCCTCTGAAGTGACCTTGGCGATGACCACGCGATTTCGGGTGCAGCCACAAGCAGTTTGAATTCAAACTACTTTTGGGTCCACAATTCTCCTCGAGCCTCCACGTGTCTTCCTGGCAAAACCACGGTATAGATTGCGGCCCGCCCTCGACTTTTTAAAGTCCGCGCAACTCATGTTCCTGCAATGCGAGATGACCGTCGATCTCATGATCTTGACGGTGCTTTCAAACGGACGATCGTGATCTATACCTTGGAATCAACGGTTCAGACTTTCTCCTCCCAAATCGACGACTATGGTCGATTCGGAATTTCAAGCTCCAGAATTCTCAAGTTTCAAATCTTGTTTTCCTTTGCAGGGAAATATTCCAGAGCGGAAGATCTGCTAAAACCTGTCCCCTTGAATCAATGACTGTGATCTCTACGATTCTCCGGACTTCAGGGTTTTGAAATATCAAACCTCGACTTCTTCCGTACTTCAATCTTTTGGAGCGGGTGATATGAAGATGCTTGTCCTCACAATCAACGGTCCATATTCTACCTTGGGTGTTTGACCTTTCAACCCAAATCAACGGTCCTGAAACCCTCCCCTCGATCAACGGTCGAGATCTACTCCGGGTTTCGGACTTCAGGGATTTCGAATCTCAAAATTCACCCTTTCCGTAACGCTTTTTATCTGAAGGTTGTGATCGACTGACGCGTGTCCCCCTTGGATCAACGACTGAAAATTACTTCGGGTCTATAGCCAGAGTACACGGCTTCACGGCACGTCTCCCCTGAATATGACAACTAGAGATCGCTTCGAGACTTTACCCGGAGCTCACAGATGTTCTCCATGTCTCCTCGAGATCCGATGACTCAGATTCACTTTGGGTCTTCGAGTCTTCAGGCCTTCAGGGTTCGGGGACCCCAGCTCTAAAACTGAAAGTCCCACGACAAAATTCTCGGAGCCTGCAATCTGTTGACAAGTGTACTCCGATAGATCGACGACTCTCGGCTCTTCGACATTCCGTGCTTCAGGAATCTCAGAGCTCAAACTTGATTTCTCATGAGCTCGCGATATCCGACAGCTCAGATTCTCCTTGGCGATCCAACGTCGGGCGTTCACCTCGAACGATCTGACGTCTCAGCCTGATTCAGATGATCGGACGATAGAGATTTCACTTGGGAAATCCGGAACTCCGGTCTTCAGAAGTTTCAAGTCTCGAATCTTGGTGGGTTCTCTCCCCTATGTATATGAAGAGTTAAAGCTCACGTACCTTGTATTCAATTAGACGATTGTTGGTCCTTACGCTGTGATCTAATGGCCGATGTTTCTCCTCCTCCCGAGCTTCTGATTTCTCTAACTTAGAAGACTTTCTAAGTGTTTAAAGGTTTCAAACCTTTGTTCCTCCGAAGAGTTTGACTCTTGGATCTCGTTAACACTTATGAAAAGTGTTATTCCTCTTGAGCTTGGTCTTGTGAAGACTTCGACTTCCCGCACACTACTTGCATTTCATGGATTTCGATAACTTAGATCCGAAGGATTTCTCAAAGAGAAGAGAAATTCCTCTCGCCCTCCTGGCGTTCTCCTTTTGTTGGTTCTTCGATTTCTTACAAAGTCCCTTCGACACTTAGTCGAATCTCGGATCCGTGCATTCCTTGCACCAGATCTTTACACAAGGTTTGAATTCTTGCGAATGACTGTGCACGCCTTGCACCAGTCTCTTTGCACTCCTTGCAAAGGGAAGTTTCGTGTTATCTCTTCTAAGCTTTGGAACTGAAACAGATCCCGACAATGCACTCCTTGCGTTCTGTGTGCACACCTTGCACCACTCAACAAAAGAGAAACAATTGAAACTTATCCTAACATTCATAGTTCCATCCACTCATAACAAAATTCATTCATTCATTCATGAAAGCACAATAATAAAGAATTGCAAAACAATGTCCACACCATGCATTGGGTCAATTTTCCTCTGTTATATTCAAAAGTGAAAATGGCTACAACTATATCAAAACAAAAGCTAAAAGCTCAAAAATCTCCTACTAACTTGCAACTAGCCTCATTTGGGCGTACATAACCTTTATTTATCTCAGAGGGTTCTTAGGGTTCCCCCGACTACTTGGCTACTCCAAAACCTAACCTAACGACTATCTTAGACCAGTCGCATTCTAGACCAGGAGTGGAAACTCCCACTTCGCTCACAATCGTTCAAGCGTGCTTCAAAGATTTTTCCAGTGCTGAGTTTAGGCATGTGCTAATCGTTGGGTTCATACGTGCTTCAGAATATTCGTCGAGACTGCCAGCATTGAGATTTTGGAAAGATTGCCATGTGTTGAGTGGTCCTGCTCTGTGTGCTTTCCAACGATGCTCCTGCATCAATGTACCTATATGAATTGTTGTCCTTCTAACTGGACTCAACACACTCTTTTGAATACATCGATTTGGGGTACTTTATCCTTTCCACTCAATTCTATTCAAATATTTCCATAGAAGGATGCATTTAATTTTTGTGAAGCATTGTCACTTTAAGATCTTTTAAATGTGTTATAAAATGTGACATTCTAGATCAGAAAATTGTAGCTTCTCATTACTCTTCTAGTATTTATAATGTTCGGTTGTTTTTATGGAGAGTTGGCATATGCAAAGCCTAACACAAAAGAGGTCTTGAAGGATTGTTCATTCCTCAGTTAAGCGGACAAGGAGCAACTGCTCTCGTGATCTCTCCAATTGGATCCATGTTGACTCTGTAAGCTCCTATAAGTTTTCCATCTTAATAGTTCAATAAAAATATTTCGTATACACCAGTTGTTAGAAAATTTACTGGAACTTAAATTAAAGTGCTTCTCCCAATGCTTTTATTTTATGGTTGAAACTAAGGTTAATGTAAAATGTTTCTGATTTAGACAATGTCCAACCATAATATATTTCTTCATTTTTCCTTGTTTAATTTAAGATTCAGTTGTGCCTAGTTTGTTGCAAAGCCATTCTCTTTCCAATTGTCCCTATGCTTGATGTAAGTACAAGGAAACAATCATTCATTTAAGGAGATACTATATCCAAAGTTTAATTAATTTATTAAGATACCATGTCCAAAGTTTGAGAGTAAATTCTTGATAAAAAGGCTTGGTAACATTGTTCTACTCGCCCACCTTCGAATCATAAGATAAGTATCACAGAGAAAATTGTTAGGCCTTGCTCGAAAGAAACTATGCACCTCAATAGAAAACTTTTGTAGATATCAATCCACCAGGGCATTGATAATCTGTAGTCCATAATTTCTAGGGTTGTGAAATCAAATTTGGGAGATACATCTTAACAATGTCTAATTTCCCTTTTCATGGAGAAAAGTACAGTGAAAATCTAGGCTTCTTCTTCAACCAACTAGATGGGTTGTTGCTTGATAAGTATGATTTAATTTTTTTTTAAGTTGTGTCTTGTTTATGGATATGTTTAGGTAGACGGTAGTAGTAATTCCATATTTTTTTGTATGATTGAAGGATATGACCTCCTGGTTACCCTAAGGAGAATATGATAAACAAAGAAGTTATTTGAGGTCTACTAGCCTTTGTATTTTGGTTTCAAGGTAGATAATGGGAAAAGGGATAAACTCAAAACCTCAAAAAAAAAAAAATCAATTAAAGTTAATTGCATCATTGATTTTTTAATAGGATTATAAATAAAATAACATACCTGCATTGGTAAATAAGAGAGTAAGGTCATTCAAGGGAACCGCTCCACTAGATTTTATTTTTAGTATGTGTGATCATTTGGATTGAAGAAGAAATTTATGAATTCCTTTTTGGCTTGGTTGGCCGGCCATTGGAGGTCGTTACTCTTCAAAGCTCGTTTCATAGACCAACATAGCTAAAAGGAAATTCTTCACACCTTGGTTGATTGAGTTATATATGGGTCAATTACACAAAGATCCTTTTATGATGCATCCACAGATTATATCATATTTCTATCTCGGATATTCACAACTAATAGACCTTTTTGTTTTCTTCGCATTGATGTGCACTGTATCTTCAATAAATCGAAGAGAAAACCCCGTAGCAGTTCTTGCACACTGCTCCCCACATTGCAAATTATAAATTTGCATGCTTCTTTCCACGTTGCATAGTACTTTTGGAACTTCCCCTCTAATTGTGGATCGGCGTTGGATGATGGATCTACCTTAATTTGATGAAGTTCATGAGTTGAATACTATTCACATGACTCTTGATTCCAACTTTGACCACATAATCGATAAAATACACAATACACATAATGAAGAGGAGCAAGTGCAACTATTGAAATTGTTGTCACAATTAAACCTTTGTATCTAGCAGGGACATTGCCATTGCCACATGTAGCTTGTTATGTATATATTTGGGCTTGCATTCATGTCTTTTATAGAACTTTATTGCATTAATGCATGTATTGAAAACTTTTGGGCTTTCAAAGGCTTCTATTGCTATTGGTTCTTTGTTGCATTGTAAAGAATGATGTCTTTTCTATATGGTTGTACTTGCATTTAAACATGGCATATAGTGTTGATGTTTAGTATACTAAAGAACATATTTTTTTAATCAATGAAGTAATGAAATAATCAAAGCAATCTATGCTATTTCATGAATTTTTACATTGGAGAACAATGAAAGTGTTGATTATTTAGAGTTATGTTTTTGCAATATGTTCGGTATATCAGTTCAATGATTTTCTACATAGTTGCAATTGCATTTAATTTTGTCATGTTGTGTTAATGATGTTTACTATGTTAAAGAACAAATTGCTTTCATAAAAAAAGGGGAAATAATGAAAGCATTTTGTGTTTTATAATAGTCATGAATAATACTTTTCAAGAAAGGTGATGAGTATATATGGAATATGTGTCTCTTAAAATGTTTGAATTTTATTAGGCTAACTTAGTTTTGTGGAGAGCATAACAATCATTCCTTCGAACCACCCAAGATAATCCAATCACCCAAGCTAATCCAATAAATGTTGTGTTTGTCTTTATATTTTCCAAGAGAGACAAGATCATATTCTCTTTGCCTAAGGATATGACCCCCTGGTCACCCTAAAGAAAATAGGGTAAGTGTTATCTTTGTCTCTCTTATTTTTCCTATGCTTTTTGTATTTTTTGCTAAAACAAATGCAAAAACATTGTCACTATATGATTCTTATTATACAAACTCTGTGATGGTTTATATTATTTGTTGAAACGGTTGACAAATGCACCCCTGGATTCGAGGAACAACCATCTACCTCAACTACGCTTCTTCAGATTCAGTTGTGTATGTGTCAATTCCGTTGGAGCATGCATATGAGAGAATTTATTGCTCAGTTAGTAATATGTTTTTAGCTATGACTATAAACCTGGGTGTTATAAAACTGTAAAATCTCCATTAATGAAGAATGAGAAGCATCAATACCTTTTCTTGGTGGACGTAGCCCGAAGTTGGGCGAACCACGTAAATTCCTGTGTTTTCTTTAACGTTTTTCCATTTGATATGATGTGTTTTATTCTCTGCTGTGTAATTGGATAGGTTTGTGGCTGAATGTAAGAACAAGTGGTATCAGATCCAGTCGGAGGTTGTTGATAACCACTAGAAATCCCTTTTGTGTAGGCGTCAATTATGTGTGGAGGAGCATGGGTCTCTCAGTGTGTGGGGAGCGTTGGTTTCACACTTGGCACTCGTCTCTCCTCTTAAAGGGAGCATTGTTCACTATTGCACTTACGCTGATTTCGAATTTCAAAAACAACGATGGCCTCTCCTCTTGAAAGGAATGCTGATTCGGGTATGCACTGATTGAAGGGCACACTGTTTCGGGTTTGCGCTGATTGAAGGGCTTGCTGGAATTTCATTATTCAAGCATTTCAGCACTTGTTACAACGTGTAGTAGCCAAATGTTGATTGTGTGTGTTTAAAAAACGCCGACGTCTGCCTCGTTGAAAATCTTTTATAACAGGATGGTCAATGTTCATGATGTCCCTGCTCACAAGGTATGAACTTAGGTTCGAGCACTTTGATTTCATTGTTTTATTAAGTGTTTATATGTATACAGACTGTAACAAGATAAGAGAAAGGGCTCTTATTGTTGAGATTATGATCACAATCGACATTACTTTTCCCAAGGATGTGAAGGAGTGGATTAACAAGTGGAGGTAATACTTGAAGCAACAGAGGCCGAGAAATACGATAACGTCTGAGATGGCAAAGATTCAAAGTGACAAGTTTGAAATTGAGAAATTCAATGGCAAGAACAATTTTGAGATTTGGAAGGTCAAGATGCACGATTTTCTTGTACAACAAGGCACGGTGAAGGCACTTTTGGGAAAATCAAAGAAACTCGTGACCATTGTAGATGAAGAGTGGGAAGAGATTGATGTGAGAGCACTAAGTGCCATACGTCTTTGTTTGGTTGATGATGTTCTGTTCAACATTGTTACAAAGAAGACGACAACTAGTTTTTGGACGAAGCTAGAAAGCTTGTATATGACGAAATCCTTGACGAACATGATCTTCCTGAAAACATAATTGTACAGTTTGCGCATGAAGGAAGGTACAAAAATAGTTGATCATTTAAATACTTTTAATACTCTTTTATTCTAGTTGACTAGCATGGGAGTGAAATTCGAATATGAAGACAAGGCGATTACATTATTGTGTTCTTTGCTCAAGTCATGGGATCACTTTGTTACCTCTATTAGTTTCAGTTCAACTGAAAGTATTGAGTTTGATGTTATTGTTGGAGCTTTACTGTCTGAGGAAACAAGGAAGAAATCCAATTTAGAAACCTCTACATCTGAGGCGATGGTGGTCAGAGGAAGACCTAAAGAAAGAGGACATGTTCAGAGGGATTTCCCTCGGTCAAAGTCGAAGGGAAAGAAGAGCAAGCTTAAGTGTTGGTTTTGTGGAAAATCTTGACACATGAAGAAGCCTGATGGTTGGAAGCGAAAATAAGCCTCCAAAGAAGACCCTCCAAAGGAGACGAAGGAAGCAAATGCAACTGAAACAGGTTAACAACAAGTTCAGGTATGGCTGATGAAGTTTTAACAATTGGTATTGTTTCGCGTTATGATCAACAATGGTTATTAGATTCTGGTGCTTCAAATCACATGTGCCTTCATAGACACTGGTTTATTACTTACCAGTCTATAGATGATGGAATTGTTTACATGGGAAATGATATATCATGTAAAGTTCTGGGAATTGGTAGCATTCAAATTAAGATGTTTGATGGATATGCTAAGATACTAACTGATGTGAGACATGTACCTGAGCTTAGAAATAACCTAATCTATTTGGGAGTCTTAGATACTGGAGGATATAAAAGTATTGTTCAAGGTGGAGTTATGAAGGTCTACAAAGGAATCCTACTAGTTATGAAAGTGAAGAAGGTTGGAAACCTTTTTCTGTTAGAAGGAAGAATCGAGTCAGATCATGCGACAAGTGTATCCGAGAATGACATAGATTCTTATCGACCATGGCATCAACGATTGGGCCATATAAGAGAAAGAGGATTGAAGGTATTATTTGATTGCAAGTTACTTCCTAGTCTAAAGTCTTTAAAGTTAGATTTATGCAAACACTGTATTTATGGAAAACAAAATAGGTAGAGAATTAAAACCAGAAGACACACTAGTGAGGGAATCCTTGATTATATCCATTCTGATGTTTGGGGACCATCCCCTACTATTTCGTATGGAGGATCATAATACTTTGTTACTTTTATAGATGATTTCTCTAGGAAGGTGTGGATCTATATGTTGAAAAGAAAGGCTGATGTATTTACTGTTTTCAAGCAGTTTAGAGATTTAGTGGAAAAGAGCACTGGTAGGTCCATTAAATGTTTAAGAACTGATAATGGTGGTGAATTTACATCAATGGAATTTGAGAACTATTGCAAGGAGTTTGGGATTGATAGGCATAAAACTACTTCCTATACTCCTCAACAAAACGGAGTTGCTAAACGCATGAACATGACTCCTCTAGAGAGAGCAAGGAGTATGCTCAGTAACACCAACTTGCAGCAGGAACTGTGGGCATAAGTAATATTTATAGCTTGTTATTTGGTGAATCGATCACCATGAACAACAATAGAGTGCAAGATTCTTGAAGAGGTATGGATAGGCCACCCTTGTAATTATTCTAATATTAAAGTTTTTGGTTGTGAAGCCTATGCTTTAATTCCAAAACATTAGCGTTCTAAATTAGATCCAAAATAAAAAAGGATTATCTTTGTTGGATATGGTGATGATATTAAGGGGTACATGTTGTGGGATCCTACTGCCCACAAGATCACCATTAACA
>JZKD02S0955129.1:0-12486 GCA_000966675.3 Picea glauca | reverse complement strand
ATTAATGCATTTATTGAAAATGATTGTGGTTGATTATGGTGGACCATCATCATGGTTTCTTATGGTCATGACTATGGATGGTATTCATGTATATTGTAATGTATTAATTTGATTAATTAATAAATTAATACATTAATAAATACATTACTAAAGTAGTAACACGGTATTATATTAAAGAGTGTGGCACCTTTGTGACACTAAGAAGGTTGAAGATGAAAAGCACTTTCTCTTAGATTGTCCAACCTATACCCATATTAGATCTCATTCTCAAAATATTGATCACACTACCAACCTTCCTAACCTCTTAACTCAACAAAAGTATGGTGATCTTGGAAAGCTTATCTTAATGTTTTTCGAGCAGAGAAACAAAATTCTAAATAATCACAAGTAATCACTTACCCTCCTAAGGTCCGATAAACCAATTAGGTCTTAGTAGACGATAATCGTCATCATCATCATCATCAATATAATGTATAAATTAAGTATTAATTTACATGAATGTATAATATAATGTATTAATTAATTAATGCATTAATAACTTAATGTATAATGTAACATATTTAATTATTAATAAATTAATAATGCTTTAATAAATACATTCATAAAGTATTAATGCCTTAATAAATACATTACTAAATACTAAAGTACTAATGCATTAATAATATATTATTTAAATATTAATACAATAATACGTTAATTGAAAATGACTATGGTTGAATATGGTTGAGCAAGACCATGGTTTACTTTGGTAGATCTTGGTTGACTTTGGGAAGGAAAGGTTGGCTATGGTTGACCATGGTTGTCCTTCATCATGGTTGGGTGAGGTTGACCATGACCATGGGTGACTATGGTTGATCAAAGTTTATTATGGTTGAACATGCCCATGGTTGACCTTCGTTCAACATGTGGATCTCATTATGGTGGGCCATGTTGATTATGTTCACCGTAGTTTACTATGGCACTACTACATTGCAATGTTGATCATATTTTGTTCGTCAAATTGCGACATCATGTTTTGTTCATCACATGCCAACATTCATTTTTGTTGATCACATTGTGAACACAACTTTTGTTCATCACATGTCGACATAAGGTTATGTGCATCACATTGTGACATTAGCTTTTGTTCATCACTTGACATCGTAAGGTTATGGTCATCAAATTACGACGAAGATTTATTCTTTTCACGATATGGCATTGGAATAGGTTTGTCATAGTTCGATAGTGGGTTATGTTTGTCACATTGCGACATCAAAAAATGTTTGTCATATCAACACATTGGGTTATGTACATCAAATTGTGACAATAGGTTGTCTTTGTCTGATTGTAACGTTTGGAAATGTCTATCACATTGCATTTGTCCCATGACAACGCCAATTTATGTTCGTTCGATTGCAATGTTCATAATTGTCTATCACATTGTGACATGCGTATATGTTCATCACAATGTGACATGCATATATGTTTGTTGCATTGTGATGTTACTAAGTTTGGTAGATTGCATTGTTACTATGTTCAACACATTACGATGTTTGGAAATGTTTGTCACATTGGGGTGTTTGTATATGTTCGTCACATTGTGATGTTACTATGCATGGTAGATGGAAACTTTAGTATGTTTGACACATTATGATGTTTGGAAATGTTTGTCACATTGCGACGTCCATATATGTTCGTCACAATGCGACATTACGATGTTTGGTATATTGCAAGTTTACTATGTTTGACACATTGCGACGTTTGTAAGTGTTTGTCACATTGCAATGTCAGGATATGTGCGTCACATTGCAACGTGAGGAAATGTTTGCCATATTGCGATGACAGGGTGACGTGGGACACATTGCAACATGTATTTATGTTCGTCACATTGTGACATGTATTTATGTTTGTCACATTGTGATGCTACTATCCACATTGCGACGACGTGCCTATTTTTGTCAGATTGTGACGTTACTATGTTTCGTAGATTGCAATGTTACTGTGTTCATAACATTGTGACGTTACTTTGTTCATCATATTGAAACACTATATTTTCATCACAGTACGACTTTACTTTGTTTGGTAGATTTCAACGTTACTATGTTCAACACATTGTGAAATTTGGAATTTTTTGTCACATTTCGACTTTGCAATAAGTGCGTCACAATGCAACATCAACAAATGTTCATCACATTGCGATGATAAGATGATGTGCGACACAATGCGACGAAATTCCTATCCACATTCATATATGTTGGACACATTGCAACATTTGGAAATGTTTGTCACATTATGATATATGTATATCTTCATCACACTGCGACATTTGGAAGTGTTTGCCACATTTTGACATTAGGATATGTACATCACATTGCAATGCGATGAAATGTTCATCATATTACAATGACAGGGCGATGTGGGACTCATTGCAACCTATGTTTATGTTTGTAATATTGTGACGTTACTATCCACACTGCGACGACATGCCTATATTCGTCACATTGCAACATTACTATGTTTGGTAGATTGCAATGTTACTATGTTCGACACAATGAAAATTTAATATATTCATCACATTGCAACGTTATATGTTCATCACATTGTGACATTACTAAGTTTGGTAGATTGCAATGTTATTATGTTCGACACAAATTGCAAATTCAATATATTCATCACATTGCAACGTTATATGTTCATCACAATGTGACGTTAATATGTTTGGTAGATTGAAAAGTTTATTTTTTTGACACATTGCGATGTTTGGAAATGTTTGTCACATTGCGACATCCATATATGTTCGTCACAATGTGACATTATGATGTTTGATAGATTTCAAGCTTACTATGTTCCACACATTACGATGTGTGGAAGTGTTTGTCACATTGCGATGTAAGGATATGTGCGTCACATTGCAACGTGAGGAAATGTTTTCCATATTGTGATGACAAGGTGATGTGGGACACATTGCGACATGTGTTTATGTTTGTCACATTGTGACATGTATTTATGTTTGTCACATTGTGACACTACTATCCACATTGCGACGACATGCCTATTTTCGTCAAATTGCAACATCACCATGTCTTGTAGATTGCAATGTTACTATGTTCATAACATTGTGACCTTCCTATGTTCGCAATATTGCAACACTATATTTTCATCCCATTGCAATGTTATGTGTTCGTCATAATGTGACTTTACTATGTTTGGTAGATTTCAACGTTACTATGTTCAACACATTGTGAAATTTGGAATTTTTTGTCACATTACGACTTTGAAATAAGTTTGTCACAATGAAACATCAACAAATGTTCATCACATTGCGACGATAAGATGATGTGCGACACAATGCGACGACATCCCTATCCACATTGTGACGTCGATATGTTTGGTAGATTGAAAAGTTAATTTGTTCGACACATTGCGATGTTTGAAAATGTTTGTCACATTGCGACATCCATATATGTTCGTCACAATGCGACATTACGATGTTTCATAGATTTCAAGATTACTATGTTCCACACATTACAATGTTTAGAAGTGTTTGTCACATTGCGACGTCGGGATATGTGCGTCACATTGCAACGTGAGGAAATGTTTTCCATATTGTGACGACAGGGTGATGTGGGACACATTGCGACATGTATTTATGTTCATCACATTGCAACATGTATTTATGTTTGTCACATTGTGATGCTACTATCCACATTGTGACGACATGCCTATTTTCGTCAAATTTTGACGTCACTATGTTTTGTAGATTGCAATGTTACTATATTCATAACATTGTGACCTTACTATGTTCGCCATATTCCAACACTATATTTTCATCACATTGCAATGTTATGTGTTTGTCACAATGCGAATTTACTATGTTTGGTAGATTTCAACGTTACTATGTTCAACATATTGCGAAATTTGAAATTTTTTGTCACATTGCCACTTTGCAATAAGTTCGTCACAATGAAACATCAACAAATGTTTATCACATTGCGACTATAAGATGATGTGAGAGACAATGCGATGACATGCCTATCCACATCTACATTATAAATGTTCATCACATGAAAAGGTTGGTTTCGGTCCCACACATTATGAAAAGTAAGCTTTGGTGAAGCTTTAAAAAAAAAGTCTAACAGTGTTTCCTTTGTGAAAAATATAGGAACTTTGAACTGATGCTTTGTGAAAAATATAGGAACCTTGAACTAATGCGATATATTACATAGAATGAAACTTAGAATCATACTTTTTTAAGGACATCGATAACATATGATCTTGAACTATAAAATCTTGATAACATAGGATCTTGATAACACATTAATAATTAATGTAATAAAATATTAATAATTAATATTGATATTAATTTTTTTATAAGAAATCTATCCCTTCTGAAGAAGCATATATACTTTTGGGTGTTGCGATTTGGAATTGGTAAGAAAGAACAAAGGAATGAGTTAAAAGCAATTATGATTTATAGTAGTAAAATGTTTAACTTGAATAATTTTATGAGTCATTGTGATCAATGTAGTGGTATTGTTTTTCTTGGATTATATTCATACAACTAAAGTGTTCATAGAAGGACATTCTAGGGGGAAAGTGTTTTTCCTCTTCAACCATTTCAGTCTTACAATGATGATAAATTATTTCATGACATTGTGTTTTCTTTGTATGTATTATTTTCTTTTTATATTTTATAATGAAATAAATTTTTCATCTAAAATAATTTTTTTTTTATAATGGAATCTTTCAAAAAGATATTTATATCCTTCCACACTTATAAAATATCTCAAATTCAACAAAAATATAAAATGTGGTATTTCTTAATATATTCCTTAATATATTTTTATTAGACATTTGGTTTAAAATGTAAAATGTTTGATAGTGGGTTATGTTCATCACATTGCGACATCGGAAAATGTTTGTCACATTGACACATTGGGTTATGTACATCAAATTGTGACAATAGGTTGTCGTTTTTCGATTGTAACATTTGGAAATGTCTATCACATTGCATTTGTCCCATTACAATGCCAATTTATGTTCGTTCGATTGCGATGTTCGTAATTGTCTGTTACATTGTGACATGCATACATGTTCATCACAATGTGACATGCATATATGTTTTTTGCATTACAGTGATGTTACTAAGTTTGGTAGATTGCATTGTTACTGTGTTTGGCACATTACGATGTTTGGAAATGTTTGTCACATTGGGGTGTTTGTATATGTTCGTCACATTGTGATGTTACTATGCATGGTAGATGGAAACTTTACTATGTTTGACACATTACGATTTTTGGAAATGTTTGTCACATTGCGACGTCCATATATGTTCGTCACAATGCGACATTACGATGTTTGGTAGATTGCAAGTTTACTATGTTCGACACATTGCGATGCTTGGAAGTGTTTGTCACATTGCGATGTCAGGATATGTGCGTCACATTGCAACGTGAGGAAATGTTTGCCATATTGCGATGAAAGGGTGATGTGGGACACATTGCAACATGTATTTATGTTCGTCACATTGTGACATGTATTTATGTTTGTCACATTGTGACACTACTATCCACATTGCGACGACATGCCTATTTTTGTCAGATTGTGACGTCATTATGTTTCGTAGATTGCAATGTTACTGTGTTCATAACATTGTGACGTCACTGTGTTCATCATATTGAAATACTATATTTTCGTCACATTGCAATGTTATGTGTTCGTCACAGTGTGAATTTACTATGTTTGGTAGATTTCAACGTTACTATGTTCAACACATTGCGAAATTTGGAATTTTTTGTCACATTGCGACTTTGCAATAAGTGTGTCACAATGCAACATCAACAAATGTTCATCACATTGCGACGATAAGATGATGTGGGACACAATGCGAGGACATGCCTATACACATCCATATATGTTCGACACATTGCAACGTTTGGAAATGTTTGTCACATTATGATATATGTATATCTTCATCACATTGCGACGTTTGGAAGTGTTTGTCACATTCTGAGATTAGGATATGTACATCACATTGCAATGTGATGAAATGTTCATCATATTGCAATGAAAGGGTGATCTGGGACTCATTGCAACCTATGTTTATGTTCGTAATATTGTGACATTACTATCCATATTGCGACGACATGCCTATATTCATCACATTACAACATTACTATGTTTGGTAGATTGCAATGTTACTATGTTCGACACAATGAAAAATTAATATATTCATCACATTGCAATGTTATATGTTCATCACATTGTGACATTACTAAGTTTGGTAGATTGCAATGTTACTATGTTCGACACAAATTGAAAATTTAATATATTCATCACATTGCAACGTTATATGTTCATCACAATGTGACGTTAATATGTTTGGTAGATTGGAAAGTTAATTTGTTCGACACATTGCGATGTTTGAAAATGTTTGTCACATTGTGACGTCCATTTATGTTCGTCACAATGAGACATTATGATGTTTGATAGATTTCAAGTTTACTATGTTCCACACATTACAATGTTTGGAAGTGTTTGTCACATTGCAACGTAAGGATATGTTCATCACATTGCAACGTGAGGAAATGTTTTCCATATTGTGACGACAGGTTGATGTGGGACACATTGCGATATGTGTTTATGTTTGTCACATTGTGACATGTATTTATGTTTGTCACATTGTGACGCTACTATCCACATTGCGACAACATGCCTATTTTCATCAGATTGCAACATGACTATGTTTTGTAGATTGCAATGTTACTATGTTCATAACATTGTGACCTTCCTATGTTCACCATATTGCAACACTATATTTTCATCACATTGCAATGTTTTTGTTTTTTTTAAGTAAAAAAGGGGAGGATCCTATTTAGATTAGAGTTGCAGAGTTACAGAGTCTAGTTGTAATGCCAGTTGTCCCGCCTGAAAAGGAAACCGAGACAGCTGGACATTCTATGCCACTTGTGTTTAAACAAACAAAATTATCAGTGTTGTCCTGCCCGAAGAAAACCAGGACGCATGGCCATTAGATTCAGTCTGTATTCTAACATCCTACTTACAACATTGCTATGATCTAACTGAGCTAAATCTTTGTTCTGAAACAAAAGGAGATTGCTAACTATGGACATCACAAGACCTTTTAACTAGTCGACTCGTCCTCTTCTCCGTGATTTCGCCATCCTACAAGAATTGCATACGCTTGCGCGCACATAGGGCACTACCTTCTTGGTAGATTCCTGGAGTGTGCAGTGTACAACATATCAAGTCGTTGGTTGATCTAGATTATTTTCGGCATGAAATGAGAGCGGAGATATAATAAAGAAATGCACAGAGATACTGCAGATATTCAATAATATAACAGAAATGTATCAGAGATGAAACCATAAACACAGATATACAGTAATACACAATTTCTATTAATCAACGAAATGTACAGAGACTGTAAAAATACAGAGTGAAATACTCGCTAGAATGGTGGCAGCTTATCTCTGAGAAGAGATGTGACGGTTACTCGCATTCGCAAGAAGATGACTACAATGAGGCTCTGAAGGCCTTTTTACAATAAAAGGGAATGCCAAAAGTCCTAGACATCCAAAAACCTAACCCTAGGAGATGAAGCGCCAAAAGTCATGTGGGCCCCGTTTGGGTAAGTGAGTACATCAACTTCCTAGGGTCGTAACTTTTGCATACAATCTTCGTTTTAGGCATGTGATAGCTCGTTGGAAAGGTATCGTCGAGGAGATTAATTTTGGGCACTAAATCATGCCTTTTTCTATCATTGAGAACCTCAATATCGAAAAACCTTCATTTAGGCCCTCAAAATGTTCCCGAAGTTAAAACCTGCTAAAAATAGTAAATTTCCAAAATTGCTAGAAAACAGTTTTGAGCCAGTCAAAAAAGGTGGGTGGCCACCGATATCCACCTGGATCATTGGTTGATTTGAACAATTTGAAATATATGATCATCCACCATGCTCCTCATTTCGAAGATTAGTGCTAGGTACCTCGGGTTGGTGAAAGGAGGCTGGTCCTTCTAATTTCCTTCAACATAGGCCAAGGGAAATGGCCACTGTGCATAGTTTTCTCCTTCACCTTCAATTGCGTCACTGACTTGATGTGCATGTCGCTTGTTCGACTGAATCACTTCCTACAGAGGTGCAGCATTGGGTGCATCAACCTTTGCATTTGCACAACACAATACCTCTTCCTCAATGCAGCAGGTGGTGAATTCCTCTGCCGGGTGAGTTTCTCTGTGACCACGCGGTATTCTTGTAGCTGGAATCTTAGCTTCATTGCCAAAATCAGTGTGAGGATTCCAATTGTCTAGGACTGTGAAAATAGGGTGCTTAGGATGACTTTGCATGGCCTCATCCAGGGTAATCTCTTCCACGTATGCCATGGGAGGCGTTCGAGGTCTCCCAAACTTCTTGTTTCTCCGCGAGGACGCCAAGGCCAATGCCTTCTCGAAATTCTTCTGCCTCTTCCTGCGTGATTCAAATGAGTACCAAGCTGCGCCTCTGTCAGGCTTTCCTCATGCCCTAGGCATGTTGAGGAACCTGGAGATGTCTGAAGTTCCCAGCGGAAGGATAACCCTACTTTAGAACTTTGGTGGCTCTATGTTCGGCGCTGTGAAATTCAAATACCTCTCATTGTTGTTGAGGTGGTTGATAAGGATGAGAATGACAGTGATTGCCTTGGCCACTAAGGCTGGACTTCTAGTGCGCTGGTGCACTGTTCTGTTTGCTTGTGCGAAGGGCCTCGTCCTCTGGTTAAACCTGCATGGGCTCGTTCCCATTTTAATGCTGAAGGGATGGTCACCGGTGGGTTATATTAATGGTGCAACCCGACATTTTCCTGCGTGTCTCGACTTTGCGACATGGCACCCCATCCAGGGCATCACATTGCAATGTTGTATGTTCGTCAAAGTGAGACTTTACTATGTTTGGTAGATTTCAATGTTATTATGTTCAACACATTGCGAGATTTGGAATTTTTTTTCACATTACGACTTTGCAATAAGTGTGTCACAATGAAACATTAACAAATGTTCATCACATTGCGACGATAAGATGATGTGTGACACAATGCAACGACATGCCTATCCACATTGTGATGTCAATATGTTTGGTAGATATAAAAGTTAATTTGTTCGACACATTGTGATGTTTGGAAATGTTTGTCACATTGTGACGTCCATATATGTTCGTCACAATGCGACATTACGATGTTTGATAGATTTCAAGTTTACTATGTTCCAGACATTACGATGTTTAGAACTATTTGTCACATTGCGACGTCAAGATATGTGTGTCACATTGCAACGTGAGGAAATGTTTTCCATATTATGACGACAAGGTGATGTGGGACACATTGCGACATGTATTTATGTTCGTCACATTGTGACATGTATTTATGTTTGTCACATTGTGACGCTACTATCCACATTGCGACAACATGCCTATTTTCGTCAGATTCTGACATCACTATGTTTTGTAGATTGCAATGTTACTATGTTCATAACATTGTGACCTTACTATGTTCGCCATATTACAACACTATATTTTCATCACATTTCAATGTTATGTGTTTGTCACAGTGTGACTTTACTATGTTTGGTAGATTTCAACGTTACTATGTTCAACACATTGCGAAATTTGTAATTGTTTTTCACATTGTGACTTTGCAGTAAGTGCATCACAATGAAACATCAACAAATGTTCATCACATTGCGACGATAAGTTGATGTGTGAGACAATGCAACGACATGCCTATCCACATCTACATTATTAATGTTCATCACATTGCGACGATAAGTTGATGTGTGAGACAATGCAACGACATGCCTATCCACATCTACATTATTAATGTTCACCACATGAAAAGGTTGGTTTATGTCCCACACATTATGAAAAGCAAGCTTTGGTGAAGCTTTAAAAAAATCTAACAGTGTTTTCTTTGTGAAAAATATAGGAACTTTGAATTGATGTTTTGTGAAAAATATAGGAACCTTGAATTGATGTGATATATATATTTTTTTTAAATAAAAAAGGGCGGGCCCTGCTATAATATATTAACCAAAAGCTGTAACAGAGTATACACGGTCAAGAGTTTAGTCGTTCAGAATGCTGCCGGAGACCGGAAACCAGCATTTGTACATGTCCAAAACAGCTATATTCTATTGGCACCTGTCCTGCCCGAAGGAAACCAGAACAGGTGCCTAAAGTCTAAGGACAAGTAAAAACAATAACAAAAAGCTAAAAACATAAAACATGAAAATCCTAGGTTGTTGGTGACCTAGCTTCTTCGTCGGTTTTCCATGTGGAGCCGGCCGGGATGGCGAACGACTGCGCGCAGAGTGGACATTTGCGTCGATCAGGAGCATCCAAGTAGGCATCGAATAGCACGTCCAGGCGTTGTCCCATTACAAGTGCACGGTGCTCCAGGTCGGCCAAGTGGCCTCGGAGCTCAAACACCAATGACAGGTGCTCTTCGCTACAGAGAAAGCCATGCATGTCATCACGAACATCGGGCATCCTGTCAACCTGCCCACCGTTCCTTTCGTCCGCTTGCTGCTCGTCACCCTGCGCATCACCGACTGCCTCCGAAGTCACCATGTCCTGCTCGGGAAGTTCTTCCTCAATTATGCACCCAGGAGCCTCGTCGTCCATCTTCAGCATGTGAATTCCATCTCCTCGACAAGGCTCTGTCAGTTTGTCGCTCGGCATTGCCATGGCAGTCAAATCCGCTAGCGCCAGGTCTTCCTCGACAATGCAAGCCGGGTAGAATTGCTTGGTACTCTCCTCAATTTTGACAGTTTCCAGACTGCTGCAACCCAATTGCTCCTCAGCAATGGTAGAAAGCAGATCTTTTTCCTCGGCGCGAGATCTCTGTCTTAGTATAGAGGTGGCCATGACCAGAGCGCGCTCTAGCTGCCCCCTGCGCTTGCGCTGCTCCTTATGGGCATACCATGCGGAACCCCGTCGTGGCACACCCCGTTTTCTTGGCATGCTGCCAGGCACTCTACCAACGATACTCACAAACTGATACTCGTTAAGAGCGTAATTACCAACGAGAATTCTCCACCACAGGGTGTTGCGCCAAGGCTCCAGGAGCTCTGAACCACACCAAGTTCTCCAGACACAGAGAAAGCCTAGGATCGAAGCGAGAAAAAACCAATAGTCCGACCGAATGCTCCCATACCCGCCTTTAGCTTTGCACCCGCCGAGCTCGTTAGTGCTCACTCGCTCGAGGCGTCCTCCCATTGCAGTGCAATTATGATAAGCCTGCATCCGTAATGCTATCATTAAGGGGAGGGCTATCCACATTTAAACCCCGACTTAAATCACATCCAGGTGGCACTCGTTCTCCAGCTGTCACCCCATACGGGGGAATTGATGTGATATATTACATAGAATGAAACTTAGAATCATATTTTTTTTACGGACATTGATAACATATGATCTTGAACTATAAAATCTTGATAACATAGGATCTTGATAGCATATTAATAATTAATTCAATAAAATATTAATAATTAATATTGATATTAATTTTTTTATAAGAAATCTATCCCTTCTGAATAAGCATATATACTTTTGGGTGTTGCAATTTGCAATTGTTAATAAAGCACAAAGGAATGAATTAAAAGCAATTATGATTATAGTAGTAAAATATTTAACTTGAATCATTTTATGAGTCACTGTGATCAATGTAGTGGTATTGTTTTTCTTAGATTAGATTCATACAACTAAAGTGTTCATAGGAGGACATTCTAGGGGAAAGTGTTTTTCCTCTTCAACCATTTTAATCTCACAAAGATGATAAATTATTTCATGACATTGTGTTTTCTTTGTATGTATTATTTTCATTTTATATTTTATAATGAAATAAAWTTTTCATCTAAAATAATWWTTTTTTATAATAGAATCTTTCAAAAAGATATTTATATCTTTCCACACTTACAAAATATCTCAAATTCAACAAAAATATAAAATGTGGTATTTCTTAATATATTGCTTAATATATTTTTATTAGACATTTGGTTTAAAATGTAAAATGTTAAGTCTTTCTTGATATAATAGATGAAATCAAATAAATAATATTAATAAATAATATTGATATTGTGTTTTTCTTAATCAATTAATTAATTTTTTTTTGTTTATATAATATGTTTTTTTATTGATACAATAAATGCAATCATCGTGTCTTTTCTTATATAAGTATTAACATTTTTTGTAATAAGTGACAAATATAATGTTTTTTCTTGATATAATAATGCGCTTTTTTATATAATAATTGTGATCAAATATTAATGTTTTTCTTAATCAAATAATAAATATAATGTATTTTTCTTGATATAAGAAAGTGATTTTCTCCATATACAGCCTTATTGGGCCTAATGGTTAAGAACATGTATTTCCTCTTAAGAGTTCATAGGTTCAATAAAAATTGATTATTATTATTATTATTAATCAACCATTAATAATTATAATTAATATTGATA
>JZKD02S0955085.1:0-13753 GCA_000966675.3 Picea glauca | reverse complement strand
ATGGTTTGATAGAAAATTTCTACAATGATGAGCTGGTCTAGGACATGAGCTAGTAGGAGATGTGGCACTCCAGTGTCCCTGAACACCTTGATGTAGGTGTCTCACTCATCCAAGTACCATTGGGCTACCTTGGATATCATTTTCTTGGCCATAGCCGATAGTCTTGGGATTTCCTTCTTAAATATAATAAAATAAATTAGTGTAATGAATTCATCGCAGATGAGGGAGTAACACTTCTTATACCTGGTTTACCATAACACACTGAAGTAGACGTGGACCGAGAGCTATGCAACATGCCAACTCAGATTCATGCCAATGAAGATGTTTCTGGCACATATGACATCTAGCAAGTATGAAGCCATGTAAAATGTTGGTGTTTCCCCTTCCTTCGGTGCCTGGGCCTACTGCACACAGGTGCTCAGTTACTTGGAGATTATTTCTCCCCAGTTGAAGCTTCTCCCACTGATCTCAACTATGTATGCCAAAGGCATCCATGCCTTTGAAAATCTGGAGCAATCTTTCTCTCCATACAATCGACAAATGAGAGCCATCAAATAGGCGTATAGATCCCTTAAGTTAGCTGTCCCATACCAGCTAGTACTCCGATTGGTGAACTTCTTGTCCTCCCTCCACCATGAGGCCATCACTTGGCCGGTGTTGTGGTGTTCTTAGAAATTCACGACGAAGTCTGTGTTTAGCCACTCCTCTAGGTCCTTGAGTTTGTAATACTTCTGAACTTCTACCGGAAGGAAACCCCTGACACATCTGCCATTGTCATCATTGATAAGACACTTCTTTGGGTCTATGTGGTCAATGATCCATTTAAGAACCTCTATGTAGGGAAAAATGGGGGTTTTTCTTGCTACCATATGTAGATACGACCATCAGATATTCAGGAACACTTGGTCGTCAAACACCCTTACATTTGGATCACTCTATGGGATATATTCTAGGTAATCTTCTTGACTAATCCTGTTAAATAGATCCCCCCAATGTGGGAGCACCATCTTGGATCATGTTCTTTCCTCTATATCACCAAAGGCCAGAGGCTAGTGAAAACCTTCTTCGTTGTCATCTTGATGACACGTTTCGACCTCAGGGTGTATTCTAATTGATTTGAGATCCATGGAGAAGAGCCTTCGCCTACCTCTAGTTCTTTCAACTTCAGTGCCCTCAGAGATTGTCTAGTGGTTGGATTTCTTGGCAGCATTGTTCCTACAACTTAAAATAAAATTTTAGAGATTGTGTAAAAACAAAAATCAGATAAAAAAATATAAATCATGGCCATGCAAAGTTTACAGACTCGTATACATACCTCTAAATCTTGTTAAAACCTAGTTATTTTGATAATCATAGAGTTGATACAGCCTTCGAGTCGCTCGTCTTTCTCCTTTGGATGCTCCAGAATTCTCTTATGTGCAGAATGATTTCGTTTACAACGGCTCAAGAGAATTTAAATAGGGAAGAACTTACCTGTCGTATCATCCATTCAATTTGATTTATGAGTGAAATTTTAACAAATCTACTGCCAAATCTCTATAACTTAAATTCATCGTGGGATGACGGTGGAGGTGCGAGTGGTGATGTAGTCTATCAATGATTTTAAATGACTATTTTTATTAGCGCACAAGATAGAAACTAATGCAAGTTCGGGTATTAATTAGCTCCTTAAATGCTCAAAATCTGATCGTATCTAATGCTAAAACATCCCATCTTGTTTCTCTCTCAGTGGGTGGATCGGGGATCGGAGATGTGCTATGAATGTTTTCGTTGATGTCCTCCTACAAAAATATCTGACACCGATCGATCTTACCATACAATGTTGTCGTGTCAAAAGCTGACTTAGAGGTGTGACTCAGACCTAGGGAACCAAGAATGACTCGGGATAAAATAGACCGTACTATCCTCCTACCGGTTAAAGACACGTGGTCCTAAATACTGGTGACTTAATTCATGTGTATTAATCAGAGTCAAGTCTTTACTTAAGTTATTCATTCTAAAACAAACATTAGCTTGCCGATGCTGAAAAATTATCTAGGGTTGGCGATCGATGGTAAAACCTATAAAAAAATGATTTTGGATCGTTTCTCTTGAAAAAAGTCCCGATGTCAAAAAAGCATCGGGGATAAATTTATTGCGGTCGAAATGTTCATTGTGATCTTTCTGGATTTTTCCCGATTCTGACAAAGTGCGTCGGGCATCGGCTATCGACGATTTCTTTATGAAAAAACTTAATGCAAACCAAAAATCCCTTCTGTTGATGCCAATGAAGATCGACATTCGTCGAATGTTGTTTCCGGATGGTTCCTATACTTACTTGAATTCTTTCTGATGCCGAACCTGAGCGTGTTCGGTGAAGTGTTTGGCTTTCGATTCTTTATTAAGGTGTTTAAGGTCTTTTTTAGTTATGGGTTTTCATAAGTTCAAACAAACGTGAAAGGGTGATGAGAGTCATGAAAATAAGTAGAGACAAAACATTTTCAAGATTGAAATTGAATCAGACAGTGTAGAAGATCAAGTGGCACCCAAAAAAGTAAAATTTGACAGAGGCCTTTTTTTAGGGTGTGTTGAGTGCTCAACAAATGACAACTTACTAGTCGGATGTGGAATCTCTATTCCTACCTTGGGCTCAGCTGATGCAAAATATGGTTAAGAGCTTAACTTGTTTTTATCAGATCCTCTTTTATCCTTGCATTTGAAATTCCCTGGTTGATGCATCCAAGCCTGCCTATGGGGTTTTCAACCTTTATTACACCTCCATTTCCTATAACACTGACTAATGTCCCCTCTGATAAGAGTCAAGTAAAGAATTTAATGGACCCAGGCCCTTTAGTTATCATTATTCACTTGCTACGGTGTTTCTCCGCTGCCAATGAGCGTCGATAGCCCCGATAGAGTCACCCCGATGTCACAGACCTTGCTCCGTTGCCAGCGAGCATCCATAGCCTCGACGGCGTTATTTACATATCCTTTCCTACTGTACACTCATTTGATATAGTTTATTTTATTTTGGTAGAATTCCCTAAGCGAGTGGGAGAGGAGGACGTCTGGTATTTTCAAAATGAGATGGTTAAGGTGAATTTTTTGCTAGATCTATCTTCAAGATACATGTAGTCCTTTCCAGCTGACCACTTTACCTTAAGGTTTTACCAGGCCACCAGGCAGACACTTCAACATTTCTCCAAGGTTGTTCATCTGTAGGTTAGATAGAAAACCCTTTAAAACAACTGCATGTCCCCCCAACACTTCTTGTGTTTTATGTAGGCGATGAGTTAGGAAAAGAGTTCATCATATCACATGAATTGAGGTTAACCAATGTTTTGCAAAACAAAATATTCAAAAGTGAAGAAGTACTACAAAAAGAAAGAAAAAAAATGCACCCCGCAATCAACCTTCCTAAAAACAAAAAATCATGAAAACACATACACACACTTTTTTTTTTAATGAAAATATTGTTTTAGGGCTTGGCCATTCACTAGGAGGGATTTAGGTTCCCCCCTCAGATTCTGCAACCGATATGTGCCTACCCTAATTTTCTCAGCTACCTAAAAAGGTATGAGCCATAGATTCTGAAACTTAGAATGTTTTCCCTTCGACTAATTTGCTCTGTCCCATTTTAGGACTAAGTCTCCTACTTCAAAATTATTTTCTTTGGCCTTATTCTTATAAAACCACCTTTCAACTATCTGCTGATGAGCTATGAATTTTGATTTTTCTTTCTCCCTTTCTTCTTCCAACATGAGGAGGGTATCAATTCTTTGTTGTATAACTGATGAGGGTTTTCCTCTAGAATCTTGATCCAGCTAAAGGGATGGAAGGTAAAACTTGTTTGGGAGAATGTCTTCTTGTCTGTATACCCAAAAGTATGGGGAATATCCTATCGATTCCTTGGGTGTTACTCTATCATCTAATAAGAAGTTATGGAGTGAGCTATGCCAATTCCTCTAGTTGTATGCAACTATTTTCTTTGATATCCTCACTAGGTTCTTAATGGTCGATTTTTCCACTCCGTTCCCCCGTGGATAATAGTTTGCAGAGTATCTAATTATGATTTCTTTGTCTAGAAAAAAATCTGTTAATAAGGTGGAAGAAAATTAAGATGCATTATAAAAAACTAGGACAAAAGGCATACCGAACCTTCTGATCAACTATTTCTCTATGAATTGGATCACCACCTTTTCATTTACATGAGTCAGAGGGATGGCCTTGACCCATTTCGTGAAATAGTATGTGGCAATCAGTATATATCTATGTTGTTTCAAAGAACTTGGTGTAATTTATCCTATGATATATAACCCCCATTGTTCGAATGGCCTGGAGACAACCACAGGTTGGAGTGGGACAACTTCTCTCCTTTCCATCCCCGCACTTATTTGACAAGTTTTATAGTTTCTATCATACATCTGAGAGTCCCTGAGCAGAGTAGGCCAATAATAGAAAACTCTTAGTATTTTGTGAGCAGTGGTGTTTCCCGTGAAATGTCCACCTGTGGGACCATCGTGGAGTTCCTTCAGAACCTTGTCTGCATCTTCACGTTTGAGACATATTAAAAGTACCCCATCATAATTAACACGGAAGAGTACCAAATTTATGAGGCGATATTGTGTTGACTTTAACCCAAGGGCTCTCCTCTCCCTGGGATTTAGGTTTTTTGGGCAAGTCCCATGATGTAGAAGATAAGTCTATTTCTCGTACCAAGATTCTTGCCCTGGAGAGATGTATGAATCTTCACCACACCATAAGGCCAATTCATTCTCCCATTCGGGGTCTTCATTTACTTGATCCTGGGCTTCAACTGCCAGTTTGCATAACCCTTATCCCTTAACTAGTTTAGCAAGTTCAATATCTAGATCAAATTCTTGGACTACTACCATCCAATTTCCTCTTCTTTTCCCCATTTCCTGTTGAGTGAATAGGTATCAGACAGGAGGTTCAAACACTATGACTTTGGTATGATTATTTAGGATGTAAGATTTGAAGTGTTTTATTGCCTTGTAAACCGCATAAGCCAACTTTTCTATAGCAGGGTAATTTAGTTCAGCGCCTTGCAGATTAGTACTCATAAATGAAATCGAGGCCTCATTTTTGTCATCATCTTTCTGAGTCAATACGACCGCTAGCGATTGGTTGGAGGCAAAGGTACAGAGGAAGAAATATTTGCTAAAATCAGGGCTTCACAACACTGGAGCCTGAGATATTGAAGTCTTAATATTGTTGAAAGCACTCTTTCGCTCATCATCCCACTTAAATTCAACATCTTTGTAGATCATGTTTTGTAATGGTTTGATAGTCTCGGTGAAATCAGGGGTGAAGTTTCTTACAAAACTGATTTTCCCAAAGAAGGATTGCATAAGCTTTTTGTTGTGGGGTAATGGAAGCTGAGCTATAGCCTTAAATTGTTCTAGGTCTATGTGAATTCTTGCTTGGGATATAATATGACCTAATAGCTTCCCCTCCTCAACACAAATATATTTTTCTTAGGGTTTAAAGATATACCGTATATCCTACACCTTTCGAAAATCCGCATTAAATGTTGGATGTGATCTTCCCTATTCTTTGAATACACCATTACGTCATCCAAATAGACTACTACACATTTTTTGATTAGTCCTCAGAACGCTACGTCCATGGCCCTCTGGAAGGTTTCCCCTACATTGATTAACCCAAAGGGCATGCATTTATAAGTGAAGGTTCCCCACTTGGTTTGGAAGGTGGTTTTAACACGGTCTTCCTCCGAAACTATAACTTGGTTGTAACCTAAGAACCCATCCAGCAGGGAGAAAATATCAGATCCCCACATGGTTTGCAAGAGTTTCTCCATTGGTGGGACTGGGTAGTTGTCATTTTCTGAAGCTCTGTTGAGGTTTCTGAAATCTACACATAGGCAGATCTCCCCATAATTTTTCCTCACTGGAACCAAATTTTCTACCCATGTAGAGTGTCTAACCTAGAAGATAATCTTAACATCTAGTAATTTTTTTAACTACTGACACATGAGAGGCTCTAGGGATGGGTGGTACTTCTGTAGCTTCCATTGAAGGGTTTCACTTCAGGCTTTAACAAGATAGTGTGTTGAATGATAGGGGTATTATAAGTTTTCAGATCTCGGTAGGACCATGCAAAGACATCTTGATATTTCCTGAAAAGTTTAAGATAGGCCTTCCTTTCCTCTTTAGATACTATCTTGCCAAGATTTATATTCTTGGGGTTTTCCGGGGTTCCTAGATTTATCATTTCATGCATGCGACAGGAACTCCCCGTCTTCATGTTTGTTGACCCCTTGAATCTTTCCCTCAAGTCAAAAATATTTTCTAAATTGGCTACCCCTTTCGGTATTGTGTGATACCTTAGTTTGTCAGTTGGTTGATCTATATGAGGATCAGTCTCTGCTAATTTCTCCTAAAATACTTCATTGTCAATAGCCAAGTATTTAAAATTATCCCAGTTGGTAAAAAAAATTATGATCTGTTCATCCCCTTCAAATACTTTCCAATTAGAAATATTTTTGGGCACCGATGGTTTGTAGAGTAGCTCCAAAACAAACTAGGAGGCTTCATAGTCTTCTAGAGGTTATAGCCTTGAGGCAATGATGGCCAAAGAATCAACAAGAGTGTTCTTTATTCTCAAGATCACTGTAATGTTGAAGGATTCAAAATGTTCTATTAGTCTGTGAACTTCCTGTTTGTAAATCCTCAGGTGGGGAGAGTTGTAATGTATAGTGTTCCTTACTTGTCTGACGATGATTTCAAAATCTCTAAAAACTTTCAATTCTTTAACATTTAAGTCTATGGGTTTCTTTAGCCCTTGTACTAGAGCTTCATACTCGGCGGTGTTGTTTGTGCATTCAAATTCTAGTCTACAGGAGAGGAAATGTCATTTACCTTTTGGATCAACAAGGATGCACCCTGCCCCTGACCCTTATTGCGATTTAGATCCATCAAAGTATAAGGTCCAAATTTGTGAGAGAAATTTATCAGTTTCCATTTTCCTACCACTTTACTCCTTTCCTCCTATTTGTTCCATGATTTCTAATGCAGGTCCCTCACAGTAGAGTGTTTCCTCTGTCGTTGTCTGCAAGTTTTATTGAAAAATCATTTTAGAGTTTTGAGTAAGAGGGATATCAGATGAGAGGGGAAAGAAGTTCCCAAAATCAGAGTCACATGAATAATTTCCTAGTACGGGGAAATATGCCGATGAGGGTTCGTTAAGGGTTTCTAAGTCGATGATAGTATCTTTCAGATATCTTTCCCTATTGATCGTGATCATATTAAGGTGTCCTTTTAATTGCAACCAAAGGTGAACCCAGTCTGTACTAAAGTATCCATTTAACTTCTTGAATTAGTATCAACTCAATAACAATCCATAAGCTTCTGGGATATCTACTACAATGATGTCAATTACTTGCACCAATTTACGGTGTTTCACTATTCTAATCATTACATCTTTGAGTTCTCCCATAACCTTCACCTGGGTTCTATCTTGTTGTATTACATGTTTATCGCTTTTGAGAGGGTCTGCGTTTAATTTTTTGCAAATAGACAATTGCATAACATTAGAGGATGCTCCTGAGTCAACCAAATAATTATGGAGGTTTCTGTTGAAGACTTCAAATGTCAAAAGGAATGATGGGACAAAAGATTTTCCCTTCTTATCTTCAGAGCAGGCGTTGACAGTTGGTTTATTTCTTAGATCTGTGGGAGTTAGATTTCCTCCTTGGTCAGTACTTGTTGTAGGATTTTCCACTTATTTCAATGCTTGTAACAGGAATTCCTTTTGTTGAGGGATTCTACACATGTCCATGACCGATATATTTGCCTTCAACTTTTTCAAGTCTTCTACTATGTTGTAGTCTAGCTTGGGCGATTCTTGTGTATGGGTGTTTATAGGATTTATTTGAGGAACAAGAGGTGCTTTCGGGTGATCGAGAGTTGGTTTTCCTCCCGAAGTTTAGGCAGTAGTGAGATCGTTTGAGATAGGTTGACCCCTACTTCATGTTTTCACAACCAAGACCTCTGCGGGTGGTTCTTGAACCTCAAATAGGTCATCGGAAGTCATTGGTAGGTCAGGGTCCCATATCAACATGGTTGTTTCTTCTGGTGGATCAAATTCTTCCTGATCAACAATAGTCATAACTGAGACGCTTGATTGTTCGGTTAGGGAAACCTCATCTAAAAACCAGTTGGACATCAAATTCATGGAATTCACACATTGTGAGCAGTCTTTTTCAGAGTGTTTCTCTTGGTGATAAGTACAGAAAGAGTCGAAAGCTACATTTCCCAGATCAATGTTTAAGTTGGTTGGGGGAGGTTCAATCGCTTTGAAAGGTGGATTTATTTTGAAAAACAGTTTATAGGGCCTCTAGCCTTGGTTTCCTTCCCTTGCACCCATTTCATGCCTATAATTTTGTTTGACAACTTCTTGACCATGCATTGTAGGTCTTCTATGTCTCCACTTCCCTTTTCGGGACCCTGTTCTATTTGTTTCCCCAGGGTCTAGTCAAGAGGAGTCCTCTCCTGGGAGGAGGTTGAACTTCCTTTTTAACTAATGAGACCTATCCTTGTTTACATCCCTTCATTTAAAACTCTATTGTTTTGGCTTCTTAAAAATTCTCAGCTAAGTTTGGTTTGGCATCCCTCTTCACGAACATGGAAATAGAAGCTGGGAGAGGATTAGCGTATACTTTGATTTGCAACTCTTGAGTGGGTTTAGCTTCTGGTTGGAATTTGTTTACGATAATGGTGAATCTTTGACTGAAGTATTTAACCTTCTCCTTTGAACTCATGGTGGCGGAGAACAACTGAGCCATCAAAGCTCCTGTAGTGGTTTCTTCTGCAAATTTATCCAGAAAATCCTTTTGAAACTTCGTCCAACTAGTTATGGACCTTACAGGTAAGTCAAAATACAACGTGGAGGTCAATTTCTCAAAAGTGTATGGAAATAGATTGCATACTACATCTTCATGTTGGACATTCATCAGTCTGATAGCTAGTATGAATTTTTTGATATGGTCTTCAGACAATCCTGAGGTTTCAGGATCAAATTTAGGGAGTAACGTTTCTGGATGTCGGGGAAGGTTATGTACTCGCCCAAGGATGGCCAAAGCATCTCTGGCTAACCAAGGCTGATTATTCTAAGGTGGGTTTCCCCTTTTTTCATTATGATAATTGTTATCCTCCATGTCGTCCAACCCCGAAGCTAAGCGTTCCAAGTTAAACCCTTCCTCGTCGGAAAAGTCGTCGAGCTCAGAGAAGTTACCAGCCAGTGTTTCTGGGATTAGATTGAGAGAATGTTCAATTTCAGTAAGAAATAAATATATCAGGTCTTATACTATGTGAATGAAAAACTGATCGAGGGTATCGACCATTGGTCTCCTTACTTTTTTTCTACAAGGAAGTAATGGAGTTAAGGGCAGTGCTTTGATTTTTCAGGCGTAGGATCTTTTGATTCTTATGAATTGGTTCAACTCCTCGTGAGGAAGAGCGTAAGGTATCTCAGGGAATAGATGATCTTCTTCTTTCTAGGGTGAATTACGTGTTTCAGGAGTACTCAGTATGTGTGGGTTGTCTTGAGAATGACTAGCCATGCATGTGGGTTGTTTTCAATCTACAGGTTGTCTGAAATATTGTGTTAAAAATATTGTCAACCATTCATTCTTTAGGCCCTCCCTCTAGTGCCAATTCTATTGATGGTTAGTAAATCCATTTAACTCAACAGTAGGAACCAAACCCACCACTGAGGCCCAATTAGACTCTGCAGTGTTTAATGGTGAAATGGTTCTCTAGATCTTGCGATCCGACCAAACGGTCGATGGAATTTATGTAGTGATTGACATGACATCTTCTTGTGAAAACTCCTCCTTCTGTTCGAATGTTCTCTTTTCTGTATTTTATCTTATCGGTGGGGACGATACAAGATAAATGATAGTATAAACTAGATGGGTAACAAAGGGAAAATAACTTAACTACTGAAGAAGGCTAGGTTTGGGATAACCCTTCTTCTCAAGCATGTAGACAATGATTCTTACACCTACAACGAGCATAATACTAATACATTAACCTGTTGGTGTTCCAATTATTGACAGAGATACAATTATCAGGAGAAAACATAAATGCAATAAATGATGGCAAGAAAAATAGTTTCCTTAACTCTAATCATCAATAACATATTAACACAATGATTTACTTTTCATCATTAAAGAAAAGAACTATACAACTATTGAATCATATAGCTTATCAACAGAATTAAAGGCTCTTACTCGTTATAGCATCCAATCATGAGATAAAATCAGAATTAATTCTTCTTTATATCCATTCACACACGCTTTTGATGAAAAACACAAACTTGTCTCTGGTCCTAAACATAACTTCTCAATTAAGGTAGCTCCGAAATAATTCTTTACATATCCAAAAATGAGGGTCTTTGCAAAAACCATCGACCTTTACTAAGGTTGATCCTCTTATTTATAACATATTATTAACTAAAAAAAAGTATCAAAAGTGCAGCTACGTAAAACAAAAACTTGCCACATGGCGCTTTCATCTCTCAATCTTCTAAGAGTCATCAAATGGTATCACTTGAGTGGATGACTCTTCTCATACTCTGACCATTTTATGAAGAGTTCCTCAAATGTGTTGGTGTACAAGAACCTGTGTTGATCCTTTAGGGTCGAAAGGATCTCCTTGATCTCCACTGCCCCTGCCCAATATTTGACTACTTTAACACTTAACTACTGTAGCACTATCCGAGCTTTGATCAGGTGCTCCATGAATTGATGTACTTGTCTCGGCTCCATGTTTTCCACCTTTTTTAATCTCCGTAGCCCATGATAAGTGTTGTTTGACATGTAATTTGACTATGTCGTGCAAGTTGAAAAAGTCATTGGGTGTGACGAATTATGGAAGGCCGATGTCTGTCATGGCCCAATTGATCTCAGCCTAGCTCTTTTCGCAATCAGCCCATTTCTCTTGAATCTCTTGCTGAGGTTCTTGGGCCATCTTTACATAGTATTTAACGGACTTCCTTATGCGATTGATGCTATTGTCCCTTAACACCCGAATACTATGCTCTTCTACATCTCAGACCTTTTGAACCATGTTGATGTAATTGATTCTTTCCATGGCTTGGTGGGACTTCTCGTACCACCTTGCCACGTCTTTGCATGTCGCTAGTGCCACCAGGGTGTCTTCTTAGAATTTTTCTATCCCTGTAGTGAAAAGGTGCCGCTCACTTGTGAATTTTCTATAGGAACCTTGGAATTCACTTTTCAAAAATATAGTGGCCGGTGTTGAGTCCTGATAGTATTTCTCCAAGTGGCGCAAATGTTCCAACTCCTTTAGCGCAATGGCCAACTCCTCTTCATATTTTCTTTCTCTATCCAGGGTGGCATCTGTGATTTCCATCCCTGCGCCGATAAGCTCAAACGTCTTGGCATGCTCGATGTTGATCAATTTATCCTCTGTAGTGATGAGGATGGAGTTGTCCAGAGTGAGCCTCATTTTCTTGGTGCTTCTTTTCATGATGGCCTTCCTCTTTTGGTCATAAGAAATGGCCTATATGTTAGAAACCTCATCCACGGGTTCAAGGATTTGCTTCTCTCCCCAGGTAAGCGTATTTCCCAGAATCCTGACGGTGTCTATTTGTTAAAGACTGGTTTCTCGAACCTCTTCCATGTGTTTCAAAGGTTCAAACTTTGGTTATTTCTCATCAGGAGATAAAGTATCGGCTGAAATTTAATCATTAGGGGTAGGCAATATACTTACTTGATAATCAATTGTTGAGATGTCGATTTCCTGCAGTGGCAATCTTTCCTTTTGTCCACCCGACCCTGGCTCGTCCATCGGAATATCCACTTGGGTCTCCAACACATCAAGTATCTTAGTGTTTAAGACACTTTTGACCTCCTGTTCATTCTGTGGAAGGCACCGAATCTGAGCATCGGGAGCTGGGGAAGATGCCTTCTTGGGCTCCTTTTCTTCTATGATTTGCACCAGAGTCACTAAGGACACTTGTGAAGCATGTTGCAAGTCTTTCGATCGTTCTTACGGAATTGGCCCATTGTGAATTGAAACTCGATCTGGCTCAACCCTTCTTGTTTGGCTTGAGAGATATCCTTTACCAAGTAGTACCCTACATGGAAACCATAGGGTATGCATGCTTGTTTATTGTCCTTGGCCAAAGTGGCATTGTAGCCCTGCAAAATGGTTTGATAGCATATTTCTCCCACGACGAGCTGGTCTAGGACATGAGTTGGTAGGATATGTGGCGCTCTGGTGGCCCCAAACACCCTGATGTAGGTGTCGCAGTTGTCCAAGTACCAATGGCCTACCTTGGATATCATTTACTTCGCCGCAACTGATAGTCTTGGGCATTCCTTATTAAAAGGAATAAAATAAATTTGTGTGATGAATTCATCGAAGATGAGGGAGTAAGACTTCTTATACATGTTTTCCCATAACATGCTGAAGTAGACATGGACTGGGAGCTCTGCAACATGCTAGCTCACATTCATGCCGACGAAGACGTTTTTGGCACATATGACATATAACAAGTATGAAGGCATGTAAAATGTTGGTGTTTCCCGTTCCTTCGGTGCCTAGTCCTGCCTCACAAAGATGCTCAGTTTCTTAGAGATTATTGCTCCCTAGTTGAAGCTGCTCCCACTGATCGCAACTATGTATGCCAAAGGAATCCATGCTTTTGAAAATATGGAGTAAGCTTTCTCTCCATACAATCGGTAGATGAGATCCATCAGATAGACATATGGCTCCCTTAAGTTGGCTATCCCATACTAGCCAATTATCCGATTGGTGAAATTCTTGTCCTCACTCCACCATGAGTCCATCACTCGGCTGGTTTCGTGGTGTTCGTAGAAATTCATAATGAATTCTATGTTTAGCCGCTCCTCTAGGTCCTTGAGTTTGTAATACTTATGAACTTCTACCAGGAGAAAAACCCCGAGACATCCACCATTGTCATCATTGATAAAACGCTTATGTGTGGTTGATGTGCCATTTAATAACCTCTATGCATGGAAAAATGGGGGTTCTTCTTTCTACCATATGTAGATACGATCGTCGAATATTTGAGAACACCTGTTCGTCAACCACCCTTACATCTGGATCACTATGTGGGACATATTCCGGGTACTCTTCTCGGCTAATCCTATTAAATATATCCCCCCAATGTGGGAGCACCATCTTGGAGCTTGTTTTTTCCTCCGTATCGCCAAAGGCCTGAGGCTGGATGAAAACCTTCTTTGTTGTCGTCTTGATGACAGGTTCCAACCTTGGGGTGTATTCTAATTGTTTTGCGATACCTGGAGAAGAGCCTTCACCCACCTCTGGTTCTTTCAGCTTTGGTGCCCTCGTAGATCATTTAGTGGTTGGATTTCTTGGAGGCATTATTCCTACAACTTAACATAAAATTTTAGAGACTGTGTAAAAACAAAAAACTGGATAAAAATATATAAATCACGGCCATGTAAAATTTACAGACTCGGATACATAACTCTAAAGCTTGTTAAAACATGGTTATTTTGATAATCACGGAGTTGAAACAATCTTCAAGTCGCTCATCTTTCTCCTTCGGATGCTCCGGAATTCTCTTATGTAGATAATGATTTTGTTTACAATGGCTCAAGCGAATTTAAACAGGGAAGAACTTACCGTGTTGCATCAACCATTCAATTCGAGTTTTGAGTGAAAATTTAACAAATCTGCTGCTGAATCTCTATAACTTAAATTCATTGTGCACT
>JZKD02S0955018.1:198032-226015 GCA_000966675.3 Picea glauca | reverse complement strand
TTATTCCAAAATGTGAGAGTAAAACTCTCAAGAGCAAATGAGTGGGTGGCTTGGTGGCAAGAGCAAGGGAGTGGAGTGAAATTTCAGCAGCATAACAGTAGCTCAAAGAATGGTGTTGAAAAGAGTGAGGAGGGGTCTCATTTATACCCAAAAAGGCAAAGTGAGGGGCCTTGGATGAAGTCCAAGTGTCAAAACCTGAGAGAGATTGAGAATCTCTATGGAGGGGGCGCCCTCCTTAGGGTTTCAGCCATGGATTAGTGATGTGGAGGGCGTGGGACCAAGAGAGGGTGAGATGAGTGGATAAGGGGGGCGCACCTCTCATGAGAGGGGCCCACAACAAGTGCCAAGGCTCAAACACATGGCCACGTAGGAGAGAAGGCGTGAGGTTTATGAGGAGGGCGTGAGCTATAGAGAGAGGGCGCCACACAAGCAATGAAGTGGAGCGTGGGGTCTACCAAATGGTGAAGTGGAGGCTTAGGAAGGGCGCACCTCACATTTGAGGGGCCCACTCAAAGATTAAAGTCAAAACACTAAGGTTTGGGTAGGTGGGGGTCGTTTTTCCCCTTAGGGCAAGGGTAAAAAGGGTGTAAATGTAAGTTAAGTGGGTAGATTAAGGTTTTAGGAGGTTAGGATGGGTTTGGGTAGGTTAGGGGGGTCTAACTTGCTCATTACCACCTTACCACTAACTCATTAACTCATAATTACAAAGATTTTGACATTTGACTAATGTCACCTTAGCAATTAAAATTGTTGTTTTTGACTGACTCTGACTCTAAGCAGACTGAGACATAGTAAAACATGTCCGACTGAGCTGAAACTTGGTCTATGGGTGTAGGGGGTGCCGTTCCATTTCTTTTGAGCACAAATACCCCTATCAAAATCCCCAAGACCGGGTTTTTACAATGTTTGCTCAAAAAATAATTAATTAATTAAATCATTAAAGACTTAATTAATAATAAAAAAAACCTATCTAGACTCGACGAAATTCCGCGAAACTTTCTACACTGTCTAGCATGGTCATTTACAACATTCCTAAACAAAGGTTACCAAAGGACGAGACCACTAGAGCGTCGTTCACCACTTTGGAGGAAATTATTGCATGTGCGGAGGGTAAAACTCAAGGGAAGTCAACCAGGCCCGAGAGCCCGGCTAACAACCTGAGGATAAAAAACCCTCGGTGAAAGGAACTCCCCTAATGGAAACATCCAAAGGTACCCGACCTAACTATGACTCATGCAGACTTATTACATTATTAACCCACGCAGGGGTGCGGAAATTTCGTTTACAAAATTTGTGCTGGGGCATCAAATGCCTAAGTAGAACCAATACTATCTGGAACATATGTGCATCTGATGATGCAAGCTTCATGGCACATGAGTTGACCCCTAGCTGAATAGGCGGTCAACAGATCCTATGGTTGTTATAGATCGGCCCCTCTTGTGGACGCATGTTGTGATGGCTCGGCCTCATTGCCATTTGGTTGTGGTAGATCGGCCCTTGTGGTTGCCTATTGTGATGGCTCAGCCTTAGTATCCCTTGGCTGTGGTAGATCGGCCCTTGTGGCTACTAAACCTGCCGTACCCCTTGGCTATAGATTCATGACAGCCGTACCCCTTTTCACATATGTGATTTATCTGCTGAAAGTTATATGAGTACAAGGGTTTGATCACAGAATTTTTCTGTGTGGTGTTTCTCTCCTACTAGTGGCAAGAAAGTCCTTTCATTTTTAGCGAAGGATCTAACCTATATGGTAGATCATGACCCTGGATTTCTCTGAGCATAATTACAAGTGGTTCTACATCTCTTGTGTGTGGTATAGTCTTCTATGGAGGTAAGACTACGAGGTAAGAGACATATTCAGTTTAAGATCTGTTGTTCTTTATTCAAATGTTATAGGTTGCTCACTACTTAGATCTATTTCAGATCTGAATATTGGTTTGATTTTTTATTTGTATAGATCTATGTCTGCATTATATATTAGGTCCGGATACTGATCTTTAGATCAGAAAAATTGTATAATCTAGAATCTACTTCTATGATCTTATAATCTAACTCTGCTAGCATAAATCTGAGTGGTTGTACACACTCAGAAATTATCTCTGTTTAGACTTCAAGTAATTTTGTTTGATTTACTTTTCTGAATAAGACATAGTTGCTCTGCTAACTGAAAAATGAAAAGACAGTTATGTTCTGCATTATTTTTCAATTTCTAACATTCTCTCACTTGAGTTTTGTTCCCCTGGCCTTGAGCTACCTTGCCTCATTGAGGCGTCCCCTTTCAACCACAATTTATTGCTGCTGTAGTAAAACTAACCTACAGCCATTAGGGCTGCTCTAACCCTAGCCTGCTAACCCTAATTATCTCCTAAACTAACCCTAGACTAGGCCTAAAAATCTGCCCTAACTTTCTACTAACCTAGGCGCACTTATTGAGCTAACTAGGGGCTGATTTGATTGGATAAGTTTTCTGCAATAAGTTTTGGTTTTCTACAGCCATAAGGCTTGTAATTTCACTGCAGAAACCCTGACCTTAAGTCACTCATAACTTGTGTTTTCACCATTAAAAGTTGCTAAGAATTTGCCACTTTATTCTACTTGTTTTAATACAATTTTTGAGTGGTTTCTTTGCAAGTTTTAGTGGCTAAATTCACTGCTGTCATAACAAGTTTGCTACAGCCATAAGGCTGCAAAATACTTCTGCATACATCTTTTATGACAGCCATAATTCATTGCTAAAGTCTCATGCTATAGACCGTGAAATTCTCTAGTGTTCATCTACTTTGTTTCAAGCATATTTTCATTGGACTTTTAGCAATTTGTTAGTAACTCTATTACTTGTTTCTTTGCTGATATATATTGTTATCTGTTGCTGCAAATCAGGAATAGCAAGCCTAGCTTGCTGATCCAACTAACATATTATACTGCATAGTGGTTTTCCTTGTGTCTTAGCCAAGTACCAACTTCTCGGCAATTCATCCAAGGCTTTGGAAACCCTGAAAACAACCTAAGACTCATTATCAACCTTCTATTTCCATCTAGAATATTGACCTCTAGGGGCTTCACTCTTTCCATTCCCGTTTTCCCCCTCCATTCCCCCTAGGGTCACTGGGATCGCCTCCCTAGAGTGACCTAGTCACTCTTGAAGCGCAGGACCTATATCGATGTGACATTGGGTATAGTGTCCTTAAGTTGTCACCACTTGGTGGTTGGGTCAGGCTTTGCCCAACCTATAACTTGTGCGATAACACCAACAACAAATGAAATGTATGGTCTAGTGGTAGTAAGATAGATAAGACTTCCCACAAGTTGTCAATACTTTGTTTCATCCTCGAATTCATTCCCTTCTTTTGATGTGAGTTTCAAATTCTATTCCATTGGAGTAGAAACAAGATTGCACTCAGCCATGCCAAACTTGTTCAACAGTTCTCCAATGTACTTCTTCTGGGAGATGAATATGTATTTTGGATTTTGTATCACTTCAATGCCCAAATAGTAGTGAAGATGTCCAAAATCTGTCATCTCGAAGCCTTTCTTCAACTCTTTCTTTATGGATGTAATGTAGTTCTCATTGTTCCTGTTATGAATAGATCATCTACATATACTACAAGATACACAACAGTTTTTCCAACTTTCTTGACAAACAAAGTTGCATCGTCAAGATTGAAATGCTTGAAATTTAATTTCAGAAGATGCTCGACTAACTTTTCATACCATGCTCACGGTGCTTGTTTCAAGCCATACAAGGATTTGATGAGCTTGCATACCTTATGTTCTTGCCCCTTCAAAACAAATCCTTCTGGTTGAGACATGACTCCATGAGCACATTCTCTTTCAAGTCTTCATTCAAGAAAGCAGTCTTCACATCCATTTGATGAATTTTCCATCCATTTTGTGTTGCCATGGAAAATAGAGTGTAAATGGTAGCCCATTTTGTTGTGGGGGCAAAAGTCTCCTCATAGTCAACACCTTCTTTCTATGCAAATCCTTTTGCCACCAGTTTTGCTTTGTGCTTGTCAAGTTACCCATATGATCTATGTTTGTTCTTGAATACCCACTTGCAACCGATCAGTTTGGTTTCATATGGAGGGTCCACCAATTTCCATGTCCCATTCTTGATGAGAGCATCATATTCCTTCTGCATGGCTTCTTTCCATTCATCATGAGAAGTAGCTTCTTTAAAGGAAGTCAATTCATGGTTAGTAGATAAATTCAACTCACAATCATATGAAACATCCATGTCATCTACATCACCTGAATTTAAATTATCTACATTACCTCCATCTTGTTTTGAGGACAATCCGGTTCATGTCTTCTCGACCTCATCAGGATGAACACTTTCAAGTGTTTTAGTGAGCCATTTTGGTGGACCTTTTTGAGAGTGTCCGGGTTGCTCAGCTGATTGAGATGGTGTTGAGTTCTCATCAAGCCTCAACTTTTCAATCTTCTCCATCACATCATCCAATTGAACTTCGGGTTCTGATGAAGTGGTAGGAACTTCTTCATGAGGGGGAGATGGTGCTACAAAAGGAGATTCCAGAGATTGACCCAAGATATGGATCCCCCCTTCAAGATGTGGAATATCATCATCAAATTCATGATATGTCTTTACACGAGTGAATCTGTCCAGATGATCAAGTTGCCTCTCAATGGTTTCGTCTTTTTTGGTGGATTCAAGAAAGATCACATCTCTGGAAAGGATGAACATCTTGTTGGTCTCGTCGTAAAGATGATACCCCTTGGTGGTATTTGAGTACTCTAAGAAGATGCACTTCCGACTCCTTGCATCAAGCTTGCTTCTTTGCTCCTTAGGAATCATGGCATAGCCAGTGGAACCAAAGACCCTGAGATGCCTCACCAAAGGAATGTGGCCATACCACATTTCATATGGACTCTTGTTTTTGATAGCATTTTTGACATAAATTACACATAGAATTGCATCATCCCAAAACATCAATTTAACATTCTTGAAAAACATCATGGAACGAACCATATTTAGGAGTGTCATGTTCATTCGTTCAGCTACATCGTTTTGTTGAGGATTGTATGGAATTATTGTTTGATGTTTGATCCCATGTTGGCGAAGGTAACTTTCAAATTCATTATATGTATATTCTCTTCCATTAGCAGTGCGAAGAGAGCCAATACGAGACAAAGCTTCATTTTGAATCCATACATGAATATTTTTAAATGTTTCAAAAGCTTGAGATTTATCTTTCAGCAAGTATACCCAACACATCCTGGTGTAATCATCAATAAAGGACATTATGTATTTATTTCCATTTGCAGAAGGAACAGGCATAGGGCCGCACAAATCAGAATGAATCAATTCAAGCTTTCTACATGCTCTAGAAGTAGAATCATGGAAAGGTTGTTTGATATGCTTTCCAGGAATACAAGCATCACATTGTTTCACTTTTCTAAGAATAGTAGGCAAACCAGAAATACTATTCTTTTTCAATAAACAGAGACTGTCATAATTGATATGACCAAATCTAGCGTGCCACAAAAGACTAGATGACATTATACCTTCACCGTGATCAGAGAGGTATGCAGCATTGTGTGTATAGGCAGATGTCTCATTCAGCTTCAGTAGTCTTCCATCTTCCATTCCGGTCATAACAAGCATGTTATCAGAATCCTTTTGTACTTCAACTTTTCCATCGATCATGTGAACAGAGTGACCTTGTTGTCTGATATGCACAAGGGGCAACAAGCTCCTTTTTAGCTCAAGAAGATAGAGTACATTGTGCAGAAGAAAATCTGGGATTCTAGGCAACTTGAGTCTAATGGTGCCCATTCTCGAGGGTTTGAGGTTGGACTTGTCTACAAACTATGCCATCTATATTGTCATTGAAGTCTTCAAAAAAATCTCTTCGGAATGCCATACGAGAGGTTGTGCCTGTGTCAAGAAGCCATGCATCTTTCCAAGGATCATATGCAGTGTTAAATAAATCTTTTGTTACTCCTATATTGCAATGAGCAACAATGTAATGGGAAGATTCAAGTGGATTACCTTTTGTTGGTTCTGTAGGTTTACCTTTTTCCTCTTTCTTATTATATCTGTCTTCTTTGATCTTGTCCCATGGAACTCTGCAGTCATCTGCTTTATGTGACCCATTCTTTTTGCACCAGGTACAATGGAGATTGGATCTATCACCTTGGTTATATCTTCCCCCCTTGCCTCTAAAACTCTTTCTTCCACGTCCATGTCCTCTTCCACTGCTTTCTCCTCTGGAAGAATCATGTTGTTTACTCTTGTCTTTCTGAGCAAGGTAAACAATTTCACTAGTTGAAGGAGATAACTTCTTTTCGAAGTCTTTCTCATGATCTACAACTTTCTTTACCAATGTTTGAAATGTCATGGATTTCATTTGATTACTTGCTTGTAGTGATTCAAGGTAGTGAGAATATGTAGGGTAGAGAGCCTTAATGAAGGTCGTGAGAGGGAGATCAATATTTGCTTCGATGGCTTCAATGTCATGCATTATGGTTGTGATTTATGAAGCCAAAGCCATAGGGTCATCATTCTTCAACTCTAGGTTGAAGAGCTTCAACATTAGTTGTATGAGTTCAAGCTCAGAATGTGTGTCATACAATTCATTCAATCTCTTCAAGGCGCCATAGGAATCACTAATGGAAGCAATATGACGGCTCACCTCCTCACTTACTGTCACGGAGATTACTGCATATGCCTTATGGTCTTTGTCTTCCCATATTTCACGTTCTTTATCTATGGTCGGTATTACTGGTTTTCTACAAGGTCTGCTACTCTTCATCTTTAATACTGAGGCTTCTTCTTCTTCTGATTTTGCATCTTCTTCAGTGGTTTTGCTGCTCTAAGGGACTTCTTTTGCTTTGCAAATCCCTTTCCACAGGTCGTTGAAGATCGGTGTGCTCTTGATCTTCCTGAACCATTCTCTATAGTTCTCCTTGCCAGTCGGCACCACGCCGACAATGGATATGAGAGAATGCATTGTCTTTTGCCTTCAAGGATACGTTAGCAAATGAAAATATAATGGAGCTGCTTCAAAATAAAAATTAGAATTGTCTTGCTGCACTAGGAATATAATCAAGCTTCACCATTAAAATGGACAATGGAACCAGGAGGGGCGTAGGCAACCTCCAAGTCATAGAAAAAATGATGGACGCTTATAAAAAATTGATGAATGAATTTATGGAAGCACAACCTTCCTCTTTTATTGTGTTCACCATATGAATTGCCAACGATATGAGATACCTCCATCAATTGTGCAAGCAATACATATGGATGCTCTTAATAGTTGCTTCTCGATCCTTTCAATAACCTCAGGCAAGAGTGTAATAAACTGAGCATGGTTCCCACAGACGGCGCCAAATATAAACCCTCGATTTTAGGGTTTCTTTATTCTTTGTTTCAGATATGGGAACGCAACAATTACCATTTGAGCGAGAGCGAGGAACAATACTCTTCACTTGAGATATTGCTGGTAATGGATATTTCCTACTTGCTTGCCAAAGACCAAGAGTGAGTCGAATTACAATGGGTGTCGCCTCTATATAAATGTTGTGTCATTCACCCACATGCATTCTCGTTCAATGCAGAAAGGTAGTAACAAGTTCTTCCTCATGAGAATGAATAAATGAGCAAGAATGGGGTTACACGACACGTTTCTTCTCCCTCTATAATACAAAGTTATGTAATAGGCTCAAGTGAGTTCACGATGAGGTCGTGAGTGATACCAGCAGTGCAGGCAAGCTATAGGTTAGGGTTTAGGTTGGATATGATACCAAACCATGCAAGAGTGAGGTGCAGCGAGAGTAGTAGCAGTCGAGGCAAGGGAATGGAACGAATTGCAGTTCAATTCTTTGCATCTGGTATGGCTGTGCGTGAGGTAGTAGTGTGAGAGTGAATAGTTTAGGGTTAGGGTTTCCTCACGAAAATAATTGAGTGCAGACTAGTAGAGCCCAGGTAGACTGGGGAGAGAATCGGTCAGGACTAAGGAGAGGAATTTTTTGCACCCTAGGGGAAAGGAAACGTCGGGAGAAATTATGGAGTTATCGCTGGCTCTGATATCACTATCAGGCCATGAGTGGGCATGAATCGTAACTCCACGTGAATGATTGTTCTAATAACATGAAGTTCAATAAATACACAAACAATGCAACCGTTGGTCTTCCCAACGTATGACTCTTCCTATCACCTATGACACTTCATATGTACATTACGGTTACAAAGACCGCAATCCCAAGGATTACATGTCCAACAGGATTAAATTTTAACAAAATAATCTTATTGGCCCTATGGATCCAATGGCATCAAATTACTAACAGCAACCAGACAATTATAATTTGTACTTAACCCAAACTTTGGGAAAGTAATTTCCTTGACCCCATCGGCCTCATTACTACTACTGACATCAGCGAATATTATTTACAGGTCAAAAACAATGAGAGGAGAGTACTCTCACAATAATTGTTCCACACTATTTAATTTTATTTTTTTTTAGAAATTGTCTTTAAGGTAGAAGTCCCAATGTTGATGTGATAGCATCCTTCCTAGCTCCTTTACTAACATCCCCGTCAGTCCCATGTGAAACGTGGAACTATGTTGATGTGATAGCATCCTTCCTAGCTCCTTTACTAACATCCCCGTCAGTCCCATGTGAAACGTGGAACTATGTTGATGTGATAGCATCCTTCCTAGCTCCTTTACTAACATACCCGTCGATCCCATGTGAGACGTGGAACTTCTTTGACATGTGGTTGTTGTCTATGCAATGTCTATAATAATTACAAGTCCTGCTACTACAATAGCATATCCCCGTGTTGGGATTTCTTAGGGTGGGCAAGTGGGCTGTAACCAGCCCACACACTTCAATTGTGGATTACTGGAAAGATTGAAGAAGTCTTAAGTTCACAAAGTTCAGGTAGATATTTATAGACTTAAGAGTTTTGTTTAGATCAAGCAAAATTGTCACCTACTGTAAAGCAGACTTACAGCTATGTCGTCAGGATCATCGAAAATGTCTTCTGGGGGTGCAAACGAGGGCCCTTTGGCCAATTTACAGCAGGCTCCGCACCCGCTAACGCACGCCCATGTGACCTCCTCTTGTTTTGTTTCAAACCCTTTTCCATTCTTCAGCTTTGTGTTGAGCTGTTTCTTCTTCATTTTCGCCATTGCCAGTACAGGTATCCCGCTTTCATGTGACTGTGGTCTGTCGATCACCGTAGTGTTCATAAAATTCATACTATAACGGGTTGGCATAGCGATAGCCATATAGTAGCACTCCTGATACTAGTGTACTGGCCGGGTAGTACTCCACTGACAATTCAATGAGATTGGGATGACGGTCTCTCACATAGACAGGCTTTGCTTTTGTCCACCTTTCTTTCCTGCAAAACTTCTCTTAAAACTTCTCATAACTTTGTGGTCAACCGACACTTAGACATGGGAACAGTGGGCCAACTAGCTGGTGATCCGCAAGGGGTCTTGTAATTTAACCTCCACAAGTAGCCCTCCTTCCTTTTATTTTCTATTTTTATTTTTATTTCATTTTAATTGATATTAAAATAAATTTATATTCCACAATTCAATTTGAAACCAATAGTAAGTATAAATGTTAGTATATTAGCTATGAGATGTTAAGTGGGTAGTTGAAAGTGGAGTAGCACAAATTTGATTTCTTACTTGTAAGGAGCATTACACTTCTTACATTCATATTAAAATATGGAGATACTATCAAAGTTTTGAGATGTAATTTTGCTTAATCAAATACATGAATGATTTATCTGTGTTTTTAGTGATTTAAGTGTGGTTTTAAATCATTGTTTTTCTTACCACCTTTCTTCTATGGTTTCCAAGTTAAGTTTAAGGTTTAAGGGGATGTTAAGGTTATGATGGTCAATCTTAACTTACCAATCCTTTAGTTTCATCTATGATCCCTTGGTGTTTATTAATGTCATTTATTAGTTAGCTCACTTTGATTCATTCTTTGGATTAAAGATAGATACTCTAGTTGTAGCATCTATAAATGAGGTTCTCACTTGAATTATAAATTACTCAAGTGGGGCATTCATTGATTATTTGCATACAATGGTGTCTCATATAAGCTTTGCATTTGCTCATCTTCTTTTCTTTCTTGCAAAACTTGTCATAACTTAGTGGTCAACCGACACTGAGGATACCCATCAATGGCTCCTATCTACAAATGTGGGCAAACTCGTTGGTGATCTATAAGGGGGTAGACTTTGCCTCGCTTATAATTTAACCTCTTATCCAGGGGTAACCTTCCTTTATTTCTCTATTTTAATTTTTATTTATTTTTCTTTATTTAATTCTAATTTTATTTAATTCTAATTTCATTTAATTAATATTCAAGTAAATTTATATCCCACAGTTCAATTTGAAACTAATGGTAACTATAAATGTTAGCATATTAGCTATCATTTAATTGATATTCAAGTAAATTCTATCCCATAATTCAATTTGAAACCAATGGTAACTATAAATTTTAGTATATTAGCTATGAGACGTGAATTGGGTTGCTAAAAGTGGAGTAGCGCAAATTTGATTCTTCACGGGAAGTGGTCAACATGCTACTGCAAAAGAGGCCAAGACTCTGTAAGGAGCATTATAGACTTCTTACATTCATATTAAAATATGGAGATACTATCAAAGTTTTGAAGTTGTGAGATGTAATTTTGCCTAATCAAATACATGAATGATTTATCTATGTTTTTAGTGATTTACCTGTGGTTTTAAACCATTGTTTGTTTTACCACATTTCCTCCAGTGTCTCCCAGTCAGGTTTAAGGGGATGTTAAGGTTATGGTGGTCAATCTTAACTTAGTAGTCCCTTAGTTTTCATCTATGGTCCCTTAGTGTTTATTAATGTCATTTATTATGCACCATTATTAGTTAGCTCACATTGATTCTTTGGATTAAGGATAGGTACTCTAGTTGTAGCACCTATAAATGAGGTTCTCACTTGAATTATAAATTACTCAAGTGTGACATTCATTGATTATTTGCATACAATGGTGTCCATCTAAATACCCATATCTTGGGTTGATCTTCTTATGATGTGATTTTAATGCTCTTTGGTTATAGCCCAATATCTTCAACATGGTATCAAAGCAAAAATGACTCTTTGACTATGGTTATGCAATTTGATCACTACTAGGTTACGAAATAAGCATGATTGTGCAATGACTATAGGGATTGTTCTTATTGTCAGTATAGATTTATTGAGCAATTTTGAAATCCGAGTTGTTGTAACTCAATTTGCAACAAATGCAAGTTGAGCTCAATGGGTGTGATTTAAGCATACTATGTATTTATTTGCCCTCATTCAAAGCTTTCAACCTAATTCCAATGTAGGCTAGTTAAGTGCAATGTTCTTGTATTGAAAATGGAACTACTTTTTTTCCTTGGAAATAAATCCTTGTGAAACTTTCAGGTACTTCCCCCATTCTAAGGATGGTACATAGTGTAAAGTGTGACGTATAGGTTTAATGCACCTAAACCCGTGGGAATCAACACGTGGACCTGCACTGCACACCTAATTACCAACAACATCCTAACAATAGCAGCACCAACCAATTGAACTAACCCTCGGGGCTATTCAAAATGGAACTACTACTACAACTCATGATACAACAAAAACAAAAAACTATGTGTAACATAAATCAAGAGCCAAAGTAGAGAAAATAATGGGGGCACCTTCACAACCAACGGTGGATTGCACCTTCAAATTTGAGTAATGGAGGAAGATTTAGTAAACACCAATAGACTAGGTGATTGTATAATAATATGAGTTGCAAATGAGAGGAGGGAAAACATCATTTATACTGAAAGAGAGGAAAAACTCTACTTAAAGCTTAAGTCATTGATCAAAGTGATTAGGTCATTATTCCATAAAAGTGGTATTTTACAAATATTAAAATATGAGCATACATACAAAATAGCAGATGTATGTAGAGCTTGATATCAATAAAGATATTGTGGTTAGGTACATGATATGCCCTCCCCCTTAAAAGGACTTTACTCTCACAACTAAAAATCACATAATAAATGCCATTTTGTGTAAATATAATAGGAATAATTGAAGATATGCATTCTCACCCCTATATAAGCTCGAAGTATGCAGTATCATAGATTGAAAGTTGTAATAACATGCCTACATTTGTTAATAGAGCCCACCTTTCTGTCTTTTGGGTTATTTTTGAGGAATGCATACAAAGAAACTACATGTTCACCTTATGATTAAGTCACTTAAGAATAGGGAGTTGTTAAGATATTTAGACACTTAGGAATTAGTTAAGATCAACTTGGTCTAATGTGTTGTTAGGTAAAAGTGTGTTTCTTAGTGTGTTTCCTTAGTATGCATTTGTAGTTAGGAAATCTGACGGTCAAGATATGTTCCCAACATAGAGTGTGATATGACAGCTCATATTCTCCTCGATCTTAACAACTACATTGATATGTGGCTTAACATCTGATGTGTTCATGATCTCTATTTAAAGAGCATGGAGGGTCATTTGTCGATGATCGATTGTGAGAAAATCTCTTGTAAATATCTATGTAATATTTTTCTTTTGCATTAATAAATTGCTCCAAGTGGTCACGTCGGTTGGGGTTGTGGATGTTTCCCCACACATGTTTTACCATGTAAAAACATCAGTGTGTTGATGTTTGATCTGGTTGTGATAGTGGTTACTAAAGGTCTTCATCCTCTATTGGAATTCATGTGTTGTCGAACATGGTATCAAAGCGCATTCGAAGACCCGATCCCGTTGTAGATGATTTTGAAGATGTGTTTTCACATTTATGGTTTCTTCCATTTTCGTATATTGTTTGGATGAGAGGACTATTTCATTGCATCCGAAGTGCTCATTTCAGTTAGGAACGCATTTCGTTTCACTCAAAAATGTTTTGGTTTGCCCAAGATACGACCATTTCAATCAGATCCAGAGGTGTAGAGCCTGAATACGCCCTTTTGAATTTTTTTACAAAGATAACATTTTGACTACAATTTATTTCCCATCTATTTGAGGTTGATAAACAATACTCATATTAAAAGTAGCCCCAACTAATTTGAAAATTTATTACCATGAGTGGCTTACAAACTTTGGGTCCATGTCACTAGTGATGTAGTGAGGAATTCCATGGAAGTTCATACATGCTTAAAGAATAAACCAATAATCATGAGAGCTATAAACTTGGTAGTAAAGGGGATGAAATGAGCATACCTAGTTAAATAATAAACTACCAAAAAATAACAGCCTTACCTTTGGAGAGAGGGAAACCTATGATTATGTCCATAAATACTTCTTCTTACTTTTGATGGGCATGGCATTAAGCTAGAAAATACCATTACAAGCAACAACTTCTACTTTATTTCACTAGCAAGTGTCACATTTTATTAAAAACTATTCAATATCATACTTAATTTTTTGCTAATAAAAGTTGGAGGAGATGTTCTTGTGAGTTTTGTAGAAACCCATATTTCCAACGAAGAGAGATGAATGTTGCATGTGTTAAAAAAACTATTTTATAAGAGATCCTTGTCATAAATAGATGTGATTGTTGAATAGGATGTATTGACAGTCTATAATTGGCTCTTCTTGACATCAATAATATCTTATTGAAGTTTAACTATAGTAGGATATGTTATGTATTATGTGAGGAGCTCTTGTACCTAAGTAGGCTCATCGATTGATATGGAGTTGAAGGCGAGTGGTTCATCTAGTCGAGATAAACCATCTACAACAATATTTTATCACCCTTTCTTATAGATGATCTCAAACTCATTAGATTGAAGGTTGTCAATTCACTTATTTTGATTCTCTATTAGAGTGAATTGTGTCTATAATTGCTTTCGAATAAGGTGATTAGTTTTAATGAATAATTTATTAACAAGGAGGATTTGGCATCATTTGGTCACTATATGAAGTATAGCTAACAGTTATTTCTTGTATGTGGGAATCCATCATTACTTATCATTCAACTCCTACTTTCAATGGCATTAGGTATATTGTCCTATAAGAGTATTGCAACCACATCCAAAGCTCACACTCAATGATGAAGGGTTGAGTCAAATCTAGTGTCATGAGCATTGGAGTCAAAGCAAAGTATTCTTTCAGTTGCACAAATCTTAATGTGCCTTGGTTGGCCAATGAAAGGTATCCTTCTTTGTTGAGCCATTTAGGGGATGAGAAATAATGGAGAAACTTCATACAAAATAATAATAGAATCATATTAATCCCAAAACTCCCCAATGCTTCTTGAGGGTTGTAAGCATTAGCCATTCTTGAATTCCTTGAATCTCCATAGGATTTGTTCAAACAACACTTGTAAATATAACATGTCCAAGATATTCCAATGAATCCTTAGTAAATTCATATTTGGATATTTTGCATAGAGCTTATCCTATACTAAGGTAACTAATATAGTATCTAAATTCTCCATATGTTTTGTGAATGTTCTATTGTATATGAGCATATTACCGAAGAAGACTAAGACAAACTTGCTAAGATACTTACCAAACACATTGTTCATTAAGGCCTGAAAAGTAGTAGGAGCATTGCAAAGGATATATGGCATCACCCAAAAGTGGTAATGGCCCTAATGAGTCTAGGATGTGGTCTTGTCTTGATCTTATATTCTTGTAGGTATTTGGTGATAACCAAAGTGGAGGTCATCTTAGAAGAAATCTTTGGCACCATGTAATTCACACATCAAATCATCAACAAGAGGCACTTGGAACTTTGTTTTTACAGTGATTCGATTATTTTTTTGTAATTAGTGAAAAGGTAGTATGAACCATCATTTTTCCTTGAAAAATAATATGAGCAACATAAGGACTCTCACTGGGAGTTATGATCCCAACTTCCAAGAGTTACTCCATAATCCTTTCAATCTCAGGCTTCTAAAATTGTCCATATCGATAGCTAAACCATTGTGGGGGCCTTTAGTAGGGTCAAGTTCAATAACATGTTTCATACCCCTATTAGGTGGAAGTTCAATGGGAATATCCGAGAAGAATACCTTATATTTATGGACTATGGTGGAGAGGCCTAAACATGGATTTGATGAGAAGGAAATGCCTCCATACATTACATGAAATCCCTAAATCCAAATTGGCCCTTCTTTAGAAGTTTGGACATGTGCTTAGAGTTAATGGTCTCGATACTTTTAGGTGAGAATCCTTGAGAGTGTATTTGCGGCCATCTTGGAGAAAGGAGATGAATTTCTCCAAGTGTTTAGCAAGGTAGGTGCCTATGGAAATAACACATTGGATACCCAAAACAACATCTACTCCCCTAATGTATATGACATAAAAGTTGTCCTTGAGGGTATACTCTTTCAATGTAAGTTCCTCCTTTTGCACCACACCTTCATAATAAATGTGTTTATGGCTAGGGATGTTGATGGGGAAGCGTTTAATAGTATCCATATGGAGGCACAATCACTTGACCTATTTCTTATTAATGATGTTTGTTATGTTGTTAAGATCAATTGTAACAATGAGCCTTTGCTTTTAAATGGAGTAATTAAACTTGAAGGTATCAAGAAGACCCAAGCTAATCATTATAGTAAGGAAGATAAAGGCCTTCCATATATAGAATGGTGAATGGGATTGATTTGGTGGAATATAATCATTATCTTAATGCTCATGAAGAGTATTCTCTTGATGCTCATATTCAAAGTTAGATTGGAATATATTTCTGGCCATGAAAAAAAAATAAGGGTTGTAAACATGTCTTTGAAACTTGGATCAAGGGCATTTAAATCAAGGGTTTAAGGTGGAGGGATTGGGTTTCTAGATAGAAAGACATATAAGGGTTTTGATCTGTAAAATTATAGACTTTCCCTCTTCCTTAGGCCTCCTACCATATGCATAACCCTTTTTACTTGAGCCATAAATCGTTCTCTTAATAAATTCAATATGACGTTTCTCTTCTATCTATAATAATGTCATTTTCCAAAGAATCATGTTTAAACATTCTTACATTAGTCTAGATTTCTCCTTGGATTTTGGATGTATACTTTTTGCACCAAATCTTTAGAGAGTTTAACCTTTGACTACAAGACTTGAAACTTCTTAGTGTCTTTAGCATTATTATGTCCTTCTAAAACAAGTTCATGACTTGACCATCGTAAGTCTCATCTCAATTAGGGTCTATTCTATGAGTTAATGTATTTAAAAAATCACTAAAGTCTCCTAAAGGGTTTTTAGAAATCCATATCTCACCCTAAGTATGGATTGTACCATCCAAATTGTAATGTTCCTAGCCACCCATGTTGGGTCACGCCACACAAAACTCTCCCTTTTACAACTCTGATACCACTTTTTAACGTTCCCAACCACCCAAGTTGGGTCACACCACAAAAAAATCTCCCTTTTACAACTCTAATACCATAATGTAACATTCCCCAGCCCAACCGAGGGACATTACGTTGCATAATGCACATAAAAATGAAATTTCTGCGAACTAAAGTAATTCTTTTACTGTTAGCCGATTTCCTGTAGCTTACAACTACAAATTTAAAACAGATTTAGCTATTGTCTATAACCATAAAACATATGCATCTAAAACATGTTAATAATCAACATGAAATGCAACTAAATTGCGTATTACAACAACATATAAGTCATTCTCATTCACATGGAGTTCATGCACAACAATAACACATGTACATAACTCAACAACAAGATTAAACACTTATCTTTAAACAATAATAGTCCAACCAATTGCTTGGGATGAACGTTCCACCCAACCGTAGACTGATTGTTCCAAATCTCAATAGTCAGTCACCCCCAAGCTAAGGCTAGTAATTCACAAAAAAGGTTGGTCTCTCACAATCCACTCGCAACTCATAAAACTCATAACCCAACTGATATTCTCCAACAACTATCCCATTTTTTTCTACCAGCTCTCTTCCTCCTGACTTGCCCAACCCAAGGAATGCACCATTCATTTATCATGGATAACCCAAGGGATGTTCCATATGTTTATCAGGGTTAACCCAAGGAATGTGCCATTCATTAAGCAGGGTCTTGTTACAATGCAACTCACTCTGGAGTTCACTCGTCAGGCTTGACAACCTATCTCTTCAATCGTCTGCCCCAAAATGCTCCAAATACTTCCAGCTTGCTCTAGGATCCACTCTCCCTGGCTGCACCCACTCCAAGCTCTCTTTTTTTCTCTCCCTTTTTCCTCATGCACAAAAACTTCCTTTTTCCTTCAAACTGCTATCCCAACCCATACAGATTTCCTCCCTTTGGCTTGCCTTTCTTGACCCACACTCTTCCCCAAGATGATTGTACTCAACCCCCATGTACCCAATAACTATGGGATGTGACCACACACAACCAACCTCTTACATGTATTCAATGATTTTCTTTGGGAACACTCAATCAGAAATTGGAAGGTTCACATACAATTAGCAAGTTTAGGAAAATGGGTTGAATTAATATACATGGGTAATTACCCCTTTGACCCCTCTTGGCCATTATCCTAGACACTTCCCCATCTTGTGGATTAATTCAACCCCCATCTCTTGTCAATGTCCCCTTAGCAACTGGCATCACATTTTATTATTAAAACATAGAGATACAATTCGCATATTACATCGCTTTGGTTGTAGCCACACATTATATCTACATAAGCATTAATTAAATGGGGCATTATAGCGGGGATGTTACATTCCCCCTCCCCTACAATTGTGTGTCATCTTTGGTGCACTCTATGACGACACATACACACACATGCACACGCACACACACACACATGCAAATTTTCATCACAATACTTAGAAATAAAAATTTTGCAATTTAACAACTAGCAACAACTCCAACCATCAATCTCTTGTTCCTCTCAACTTGTCGACCCAAGGAATGCACCATTCGTTTATCAGGGTTAACCCAAGGGATGTACCATCCATTTATCAAGGCTAACCTAAGGAATGATCCATTCATTTATCAAGGTCCCCAACGTAGTTGGCTAGGACTATGAGATGTGGTTCCAGAACTCTAGCTTTCCAAAATGGAGTCTTACATTATGCCTTCTTCAAAATTGTCAAAAATATGCAGGTACGCTTCCCGCATGTTTTCTTCATCCTCCGATGTAGCAACTTCAGGACCATAGCAGGTCCATTGAACCTTTACTGGCCCTATGGCTTTGTTCCTGAGCACTTTGACCTTCTAGTCCAGGATGTGTAATGGTTCCACCCAGAAATCCCCTTCGTGCTCCACCTGGATCACATTCCAATTAATTATCTGGTTAGGATCAAGTACATACTTCTTTATTAATGATACATGAAATACATTATGCACTCTCGTGGATGCGGGAAATGTTAGCATGTATGCAACTGGCCCTCTCTTTTCTAATATTTCCAAAGGTCCACAATATCTCCCTGCCAACTTCAGTCAACTTCCTAATCTTAGCGAACTTTTCTTTGCCTTCACTTTCAAAATCACATGTTCGCCTACTTTAAAATCTTTGAAAATTCTATTCTTGTATGCATAACTTTTCTGTCTATCCTGGGAAGCCTTTAAATTTTGCTTTATCCTTGTCATTTGCTCTTCCATTTCCTTCAACAAATCTAGCCCAACAACTGCTATGTCTGCTAGATTATCCCAACTCACCGGAGTGTTACATTTTCTGCCATACAATGCTTCAAATGGACTCATTTTCAATGAGGCATGATACCCATTATTGTAGGAAAATTCAACTAAATGAATATAATATTCCCACTTTGATGGTTGATCCATCACATACATTCTAAGCATGTCCTCAATTGTCCTGTTAGTTCTTTATGTTTTCTCATCTGACTCTAGATGATACATTGTACTAAGATTCAAATTTGTTTCAAAGCCGTTGAACAAACCCTTCCAAAAATTGGATGTGAACTTTGGATCTATATCTGAAACTATTTCCTTAGGTACTCCATGTAGCCTAACAACTTCTTTCATGTAGATATCTGCAATATCTGTTGCCTTGTGTGTAGTCTTTACTGGAATAAAATGTGTTGCTTTAGTCAATTTATCCACCACCACCATGATGGAATCATGATGCTTCACTATTATTGGCAACTTAGTAATAAAATCAATCGTGAAAACTTCCCACTTCCATTCTGGAATGGGCAATGGTTGTAGAAAACCTACTATATGTCTATGCTCTATCTTCACTTTTTGGAATTCTAGACATATGGCTATGTAATTAGTCACTTCTTTCTTCATTCTCGGCCAAAAGTATTGGCTTCTTACTGCTACAATGTCTTCTAATATTCTGTGTGCTCGACATATGGCAAGTTGTGCATTTCCTTTAGAACTACATTTTTCAGCTCATTGAAATTCAACACATATACTTTTCCCTTGTACATGAGAATTCCATCCTCTTTCAGCTCATAAAAATTAAATTTCTGCTGAAAATTACCTTGTTGTAATGTTTCTTTTATTTTAAAATAATGTTGATCTGAATTTGTTGTTGCAATAACTTTGTCTTTCAAATCTTTCCTGTGCATGTTGATGGCTGCTACATGCACTTCCTGAGCTCTCCCATTGAGTGCATCAACTACTTGATTTTCTTTGCCTTTTATATGCTTAATTTTGAAGTCACGTTCACTCATAAATTCCATCCATCTAGTTTGTCTAGCATTTAGTGTTGGTTGTCCAAACAAATGTTTCAGAACAAAGTGGTATGTTCTTAGTTCAAATTTCTTACCCATAAGGTAATGCCTCCACATTTTTAATGCATGTACAATAGTTGCTAACTCCAATTCATGTGTAGCATAATTACTCTCATGCTCTTTTAATTTTATGGACTCATAGCATACCACATGGTCCCTTTGAAAAAGAACTCCACCAAGTCCTTCCTTGCATGCATTGGTTCACACAACAAATCTTCATTTGGATATGGAATCTTCAATATTGGTGCACTTGTCAATATTTCCTTCAACTATTGAAAACTCTCTTCACACTCAAAAGTCCATTCAAATTTCACTCCCTTCTTTTGCAACGACGTGATTGGACTTTCAATCCTTGAGAACCCTTTTATGAATCTTCGATAATAACCAGCAAGACCCATGAATTATCTAATATGTTGTTCCTGAGATTGATTCTAGGCTCAAAGAATAATGTCAGGCATCAACGATTTTAAATGAAATGTTTTGTAAGTGCTTTCTTCTACCTTCAGTTTTCTGAGAAATAATATTTAAATGAAATTAATAATAAAATAGTACAGAGGTTGTATCTCGTTATCTAAGTCACAATTATAATGTCAAATGATGTAGAAATGATTTACAAAACTGTTAAAACAAAGTCAGGTGTCAATTACAGATAAGTCTCACCTTGTTTGCAGTAGAAGAAAAGTAGAAGATGCACCCTTGAAAGGAGATAAAAATGCAGTAATTCACACATGTCACGGGTCTTGTTTTACTCATAGTAATAACAAAGGAAAAGTTGTTACTGAACGAACTTATGATATATTATGATCACAATAGATGTAGTACTAAATTGTAATCATTTACTCTTCAAGAAATACATAAAGAAATTCAGAGAGATGGAAACACAGAGGAAACACATAACTCAAATTGAACGAAACTTAGAATCTTTGTCTGCACTTGTATTGATATTCAAAAAAGATTTATCTTTTACATTTGGCAAGAAGCAACCAACATTGGGCTAGAAGCCGCCTCGAATAGATCTAAAATCTATCTATTTATACAAAAATTGTCTCAACTGAAAACTGTTGGACTTCCCACAATATCTGCCTAAAAATAGAATACAATCCGAATGAAATAACAACATGTAGATATTGTTGAGTTTTGATTTGATGTGTTGGCGCTTCATCTGTCCCTTCGTTTGCTTGCAAATGCACTCGTTTTCCTTTGTTCTTTGAACTGGGTACACATGTCCATTAAGGCCACCACAATCATTGGCTTACTGTCTTTGCCATCTTATTTCGTTGCCATCTGTCCCTTCGAATGTGTTTACTGGGATAATGAATTGCAATTGAAGATATGGGGGTGGTAATTGGACAGATAGCTCAACGTTGGCTCATTATGGGATGGCTAAAAGTTATGGGGAAGAGTAATTTTTCATGAATAGGATGACGTGGGGACAAGTGTCCAATAAGGAGGTGGGATGAGTGGATGTGAGAATGTAGGTGGTAGGGATATACGGGGTAAGTGACGTGTAGAGAGAGGGGAAGTATAGGTGGTGAGGTAGACGGTATCAGGAGCGTGGAGGGTGTGACAGGCTAGAGAGTGAAAGGTAGAGTGGGTGGAGGACATGTGTTGAGTCAGGATTCTAACAGTCCAGTGTCAAATAATAATAAAATAAAATAAATGACCTAAAGTCCCTTTATACTTTTCTATTTTGCAGGGGCTCGAGGAAGTGGTTTTGAGGTAACCTGCCTTTCATCCCGCAATACACCTAGTGATGCCATGTACCTCCGAGAGAAAATTGTGGTTTAAATTGCAAGACCACTCTTCGAAATTAAACCCCGTGCAAATTCGCCCCCCGCAATCTCTCTCTGCCATTGATATCGAGAACTCACAATCCACGATACTTCGGACCCGATCAGCTTGGCGCTCCTGCCAAATTTATCCCTTCCCTACCACATTTGGTTCCTTTCCCAATTTATCAGGCTTCCAAACCAGTTTAGCATTCTGCTAGATTATGAAATCTGATCCATCAAGCTTCCTTTCAACTTTTTGTGGTGCCATAATCCTTAAGGAAATAAAATTAGCCTGCCTATAACAAGAAAAGTCTGTAAGCTCTTCACTAAATGAAAAACTGTTAATTGCAAATGGTAAAATGATTTTAAAATTCGAATTATTTTATTCATAAAGTCTATCGGTCTTCGTATAGATCTATTGACAAAGAATTTATTAAAAACTTAATGGAATTTATTACCTGGTGATTCACAATTGAAATCATTAACCTTAATCAATCATAAATGTCATTTCGACGATTCGACTTTCGAAAGTTTTGGATGTGAGAGGGCAGAAATATCCCCAAGGCTGAATTCACGGAGATGTTCATCTCTTACTAATCACTTTTATGTTTTAATTAATCATGTTTTAAAACATTGAGTTAGCCTTAAGTACTTCGGTGGTTCGACATTCAGAAGTTTTGGATGTAGCATGATGGAAATCTCCCGAAGTCCGAAACTGCGGAGTAATTAATTAATACTTAATCATGATTAACCAAAGTTATTAAATGTTTTATTAACTTTTTAAAACACTTTTTTTTTTTGTAATTACTTCGGCGCTTTGATACTTCGGTGGTTTGTGAACTTGATCTTTGTTAAAACTCCTGAAGGGCAATCTCCTAGAGTGACATGGTAGAGATGACGTCATTCTTGATGATGTGTCAAGAAAAGAGAGGTGCCATGTGTTACTTGAAAACGTGTGAATCATCCAACGAAAATGTCAAAAATAAGTGCCACGTGTCAGCCCAAAAGAAGATTTAAAAGACATAAGTCCTATGACGTGTCAGTAAGTCCTTTAGGATTTATCACGAGTGACTATCTTCGGGACTTCGGAGTTTCGGGGTTTTTTTTTGTTTTAGATTTGTTGGAACACCTGAAGCTCTGAAGCGACCCTTAAAGATTTTCTTTTAAAACTCTGGCAACTTCTACACTTCGGAGATCATTAGAACCGTTCAATCAACTTAGAGTAACTCATTGACAAAGGATATTATAAGCGCCTTATTGAAGAACAACGACCCTTGGATTTATTTAAAAAAAAAGGCAATTCTCTTTTTTTTTTGCTTTTTTGGGTAAAATTTTTATTTCTAAGAGGCAAAATATAAAGTTCAAAAGCTCAAAATTATACATGTTCCAACATGACCTCTGTCACATGCTGAAATTATATGCCCCAAGTAGTGAATATTCTTTTGGTAAAAGATGCACTTACTTAGCTTAGCATACAATTTATGCTATCTTAAAACTTGCAACACCATTCTTAAATGTCGCTCATGTTCCTCTTTTGATTTAGAATAGACAAGGATACCATCTAAGAACACAATCAAAAACTTGTCCAGGTACTCCCTGAACACTCCATTCATCAAACACATAAAAATTCTTGGGGCATTTGATAGCACAAATGGAACTACCATGAATTCATAATGCCCATATCTTGTTCAGAATGTTGTCTTGTTGATGTCTTCTTCCTTTATCCTTACTTGATGATACCTCGATCACAAGTCGTTCTTCGAATAGATTCTTGCACCTTTCAGTTGGTCAAAAAAATCATCAATTCTTGGTAAATGATACTTATTCTTTATGGTAACCTTATTAAGCTGCCTAAAATCAATACACAGCCTTAAGGTTCCATCCTTCTTCTTCATAAAAAGAACCGAGGCTCCCCAAGGTGACACACTTGAGTGTATATACCCCTTCTTCAAAGGTTCTTCAAGTTGCATCTACAACTCTTTTAGTTTTTGTGTGCCCATTTTGTAAGGTGTCTTATACATTGGGGAAACTCTTGTCACCAAATCAATAGAGAACAATGTGTCTTTTTGGTGGTAGTCCCAAAATTTCTCTAAAAACATATTCAAAATCCTTCAAAACTAGATGGTCTTCAATGCCTCTGACTTTGTCTTTGGTTGCCTCCTCCATATGGGATGAAAACACCTGACATCCTTTCCTGAAGCTCTTCTTCAATTGCATAGCTAAAATCTCTCTAACAACTACAACTCTTGGAATGCCTTGAATCTTGCCTTGCTGCCCTTCCTCATAAAGACATGCGATTGTTTTGTTGTAAGAGTCTAGAACAACGTGATGTTTCTCCAACCAATCCATTCCAACTAGACAATCATATTAACCTAATGGTATGATGTTTACATCCACCTTTGTATTGAGTTCATTTGTGTCTATCAAACAATATTTAACCAACTCATTGATTTTCCTCTTAGCCCCCATAGCCAACTGAACTAACCAAGATTTCTTATGCTTACTTCTTTGCAAGTGAAATCTTTCAATAATGTTATCATTTATGTAACTATGGATAGCTCCAGAATCAATTAAAATTTTTATATCATTATTGATCTTACCTTCCACTTCAATCATGGGGGATTGATACTCTGCCTTCTTGTTGTCCAAAGCTGCATAAATCCTTGGCATCCTTCCTCCCATGCCTTTCATTGTTTCAGCCTCCTGAATGTTGTGGACAGTCCTCATTCTTTCTCCTTTGTGAGGGAAATCCCTATATAAATGATTTCCCTCACACCCCCAACATTGCATCAGATGCTGCCTTAGCCTTTTCCAATTGAATCTGCGATCTTGTGTTCATTTTGTGCCACTTGACTGTGTTGATTTGTTTGGAAATTATTCCTGAAAAAGGGTGGCTTAAAACCCTTCTGCCTTTGATCCTTTTTATCCTTCATCTTGTCATTCCAAGCTTTTTGGAAAACTGGTCTTCCTTTGCTCTTCTCATACAGATGCCTTGCTCTCCCTATGGTTTCCTCCAAGGTTTTGGGGTTATCATATTGAATCTTCTCACTGTAGAAAGAGGGTAACCCACTTACAAGCCTTTGGATTTTGAATTTCTCATCCTTGATGAAGTCAACATACTTCAACAATTCAAAGAATCGCTTCTCATATTCCTCCATTTTCATGGTTCCCAACTTGAGTTCAAAGAACTATTTCGTCTTTCTTTCATTGTGATGCTTGGATAAATATTTCTCTTGAAAATATCCCTTGAACTACCTCCATGAGATTCTTTTCTCATCAAGGTTCTTGGTTTGCTTAAGTTGATCCCACCACATGGTTACCTTCCCTTGCAAGTGGTAGGTGGAAATTCTAGCTTCTAACCGAGATGGGTAATCATGTAGATGGAAATATTTCTTCATTTCCAACAGCCAGGCTTCAACATATTCTCCTTTCTTGTTCTCACTATTGAAAGTTGGTGGCTTAATATTCCTGATTTCACCCTGCAAGATGTCTGCCTCAAGTCTTCTCCTTTCCTCCGAACATAAGAAACACTTGGGTTGCTCCCTGGACCTGAACTTACATGAGTTATTCTAGTGAAATGCCTTGGATAATGATGACATCTACTCATGCTTCTTGATTGCCCATCATTCCCATGATCATCTCTTTTGCTATGGGATCTTAATGTTGATACTTGTCTAGCACTAACTGCTTGCTTGGTTCCAGAGTCCTTGCTAACTTGCTTTTGTATCATATTTAGGCTTTGAAGTATCTTTTCTTGAGCCTTCATGATCTTCTCATTATCAGCCCTATATCTCTGCACTTCTTTTTGCAGGCTTCTCATAGTTACAGTCCCCTACCTGTCTCTTGTTCCATTAGACTTAGTCTCTGTCAGGCTGCTAAATTAAAGATTTTAAATGACCTAAAACACTGAATTGTCAAACCAGGGTAAGTAAACTTCGAGCTGCTACACTGTATGTGCGGGTAAGATTCTAATCCCTATTTAAAAAACTATCTTTAGAAGAAAACACAAAATTTCTCTGAGAAATCGAATCCTAATGACTATCCTGAAACTTATCATCTCCTATTTAATTCATCAAAAGAAAACAGTCTTATGCTTAAGTGCTGGTGCTTCTATTCCTACCCAAAAGTGTGATTTCACAAAACTATTCTACCACTACTTTTAATCATCTATCATCACCATTTCTATTTAAGCCATGACAAAAAGAGTATTTCCTAAAATGCATTTAATCTGAACATCCACAATAAATCTAAATCTGTCTACAGGAAAACAGAGAAACACCCTACTTACCCTACTGGTACCGGAACTTCCTCTAATTTAATTGCAGCCTAACTATCCTAACTAAGCAGGGTAACTAACTATCCCAACCAAAATGAAGTTCATTCCAACTCTAAGTTATGTTCAGATTGGAAGCTGGAATCAAAGCAACCTAATTTGTGCTCTAAACTCTACAGGAATCGATCATGCATTCAATACTCATCAACATAGCAGATATCAGTATGCTGGAAACGATACAGTTGAAGAGCAATTAAGCACGATCTTGAACAAGTTAATTCTTAAACTTTACGCTATCATGCATGCAAATACCAAAACACTGAAATAAACTAAATCTATGACAGAGTAAAGCAACGACTTGAACCTGTTTGGTGGGCCCAACCAAAAGGTACAAACGCTGTAAGGAACAACCAAAACTAACTATATCATTCTATGCAACCACTGTGTATACTTCATGTTCCATTTACTCAAAGAAACAACTAAAATCGTAGGACAGTGAAATAACATAACGCAACCAGATTATATTCAGAAGTGTGTTTCATAACATAACATAATCTAACCGTCTCTTAGGAGTGATCCTCTGGTTATATATAGATCCTCCTCTCTAACAGTCTAAAGCAAAAATACATAGATTCAAACGGATCCCCGATCCGAAAATAGCTTGAAATCAAGTTTAAAAACGGTCTTCACATTTCGTGACACATAGTGTCACGAAGTGTGAATCATGAAATATTAGTGACTCAGTTCTATCATTGTGCCTTCAATCATCATATGAGCGATGACTCCATCTGTCATGTAAATCTCGCTATCTCCCACTCTGGCCATAACGCGCGAATCTTTAGCAGCTTCGTTGGTATCTCCACTGGGTACGAGTTGGTACCTGGTACTGGCAATCCTGTTTTAAAATAGAAATAGTACCTAACTTAAGCCACATTAGTTTCACTATTAATTTAAAGTATAAAAATACATAAAAATAACTTGAAACGTAAAGATACCTTGAGTAACCCCATTGAGTGGTAAAGAGATGTCAACTATGTCAAAACAAAGTTAGAAGGGGTGATACTGGGTGTGGAAATGGAGGTCTTTGTGATATAATATAGGCAAAAACATGATCAAAACTGGAGACCAACATGCGCCCAAACTGAAGTCTTTGCCTGTCCTCAGGCAACAAAAAAAAGTCAAAGACTGATAGCAATCAGAGCGTTGCAGCAGCTGCAACCAACATTTGTAACCTCCCCTATTTCTTCATATTTCTGATTTCTTTCTTGAGGACTCGGTTGATTATAATATGTTTTCTGGAAGTCTTCTATAGTTTCCTGTTCCTTCGGAAAAGACCCTTATTCCTCTGTTTTAGTCTATCGATTTTGGACAAGAGATTAGTCACCCTGACTTTCATGAGTTCATTCTCTGTTTTTATATGTCGATCCAATACAGTGTACTCATGTAGTTTCTCTTTCAACCTGTTATTCCTGCTTTCTAGTCTTGCTACCATTGGTTTCAAGGATCGACTGGAGGATATTTCACAATAGGTTTCAAACGTTTAATCATGTCCTGGTTGTGGTTGAGGACTAGATGCATGAGTGAACTCGTCTGGACTCTGAGCAGGGGTGTTAGCTCTATCGGAATCATGATTTGGACTAAGTTCAGGAGTGAACTCATCTGGACTGCGTTCATAGGTGTCAACTGGATCAAAATTATGATATGGACTAGGTGCAGGAGTGAACTCTCTTTGTATCCAAGCAGGGGTACCTGTTGGTACTTGAATTGGCTCATTCTGCTCAACTCCTTTGGGCGTAGTAGCCTGCCGATCCACTTTACAGGTTTTTCGAATGAATTGGGACAGAGTCCAAGTCATTTCAGAGGGCTCTGGGGCCTCCTCATGACCACCACACTTTCTAACCTCTCCTGTGGTGGGTAACTAGGCACAGAGTTATCCATACCGGACAGTGTGTTCTTACATTTTCTTTTTGGATTCCTCCTGGGTTTGTCAGTCAACTCTGCCAGTTCCTCCATGTCAATTATGTTCTCAGCAGCTAGGGAAGAACGCAAAATTTCAGCATGTGCCTATATAGGAGTAGTATTCTTCATGGTTTAATTATTGGTTTCCACTCCGTCAGACCCATGAGCATCAAATGAATGTTCTGGATCAGGGTCTCCAACATTGGCTTCAATGGTGCTATCGGTTTTGCTCTTAGGGTCGACTTTGGTCGGGGTTGTAACCCTCTTTTTCCTAGAGTTCAACTTCTTCTGTTGGGGAGCAGGC
>JZKD02S0955018.1:166795-179461 GCA_000966675.3 Picea glauca | reverse complement strand
GATCCTTTTCCTTTAGAACCCCAGATTACTAGGGACGTCTCCCTTGGGATTAGCCACCCTAAATAGAAAGAGCTCCCCATCGAGGTGACAGTGGGTGGGGAAGTTCCTGTTACGCTAGTTTGAACCTTGACTTCAAGTTACCTAAACCTCTCCTACAAATTGTGCGATAACACTACCATTACAGCTGCTACAGCTAGCAGATCACATTTGGCTTGGACTATCTCTTGGCTAGGGTTTGGACTATCTGATCAACTCTTGTTGATGCGCTATCCTTGGGGAAAAGTGCACTATCTTTTGATTGGCTATCTATCATAGGGTTTGCTTCTGGAGTGATTCTCTGTCAAGGTTAAGGTGCTCAGAGGGTGGGTTAGGCCTATGGTTGGGTGACAAGGGTATTGTCAATGGTAAAACAAGCATATCCACTTATATTCTAACAAGTTATGGGCCCACGCCTCCTTCATTCAGTCTAAACACTGGAAGGAAACATAGCCACTAGGATATTGAGATTGCTGAGGAACTGCCGCTAGGGTTACTAGTAAAAGTAGCTTCCAAGCCACTGCCGCTAGGGTTACTAGCAGAAGCAGTTGAAGAAACCCTAATCCTCTTGTTGAGGCACCTTAAGTGAATGGATTGACCTAATCTCCAGATAGATCAGTGCGCTCTAGCCTAGCGCATCTCCTGATACTCTCAGCAAGCCAAGACATGAAGTTTGAGTTTGTGGTCAAACCTAGGGTTTGACCAATTCAAAGAAGCCATGAATTATTCTATGAAGTCAGAGAACAAGTTAGATGGAGCCTCTAACTTCAGATCATGGAAGACAAGGATCGACCTCATCCTTGCCAAGAATAAAGTGTTGAATATCGTAAAAGGAAAGAGCGTGGAACCAATGTTTAAAGAAGGAAAAGAGAAGGAACCACAGAACATTGCAGTTATGGAGAAGTTCAAAGACGGTGACATCAATTCTATGAGTATCATAGTGGAATATATAAAATACCACTTGATACCCTACATCTCCCATCTTGACTCATCAAAGAACATGTACGATGCCCTAACAAATCTCTTCTCGGTCAGAAACATTGGACAAGTTATGAGTCTGAAGAATGAGCTCCAGGACATGAATATGAATGATGATGACAACATAACATCATACTTTATGAGGATCTCCCTATTAAGAGATCAACTACAAGCTATTGAAGAGATCACTTCAGAGAAGGAATTGGTAAACATAGTACTCAATGGTCTTCCCAAGATGTGGGATGCATTTGCTGCAAGCATGAACACAAGGAAGGAGTATCCGACATTTGAAGAACTTTGGAATTGCTGTAATCAAGAAGAATCAAGGATCGGTGCAAAAGAGAAACCCCAAAGAAGTACGATGATCAAGCCTTCACAACAAGATTCAAGAATTTTAGGAACAAAAGGAAGTTTGGTTCAAGGAGGAAGCCAAATCAAGAGAAAGACATTTCAGAAGTACAATGCTTCAACTGTCGAAAGTATGGTCACTACAAGAATCATTGTCCCGAGCTAAAGAAAAGGAAGGAGAAACAGGAAGCATCAATTGCCGAAGAAAAGGAACCTACAAAGAAGACTAAGCAGGATGGAAGAGACTTCTTCTTCTAAAGGTAACAAAACTCCTCTTATTTCTTGTACATATTTTGTTTGCATCATCTTTGTACATATCTTGTATATCTATCTCTTGGAAGATAATGTGCTGCAAGAAGAACTATACATATTGAAGAACAACAAGATAAGAATGGATATCATTAGATAATACACATGAAAGGATGAAATACAAATCATGTGGAAGCTATTACAAGATAAGCCAAATCAATCATGAAGAGACTTAGAAGAAGCGAAGACAGAAAGAAGTCAACAATCGAGAGGAAATTGGGAAAAGACTTATGACGTTTTGTAGAAGACAACAAGATGGAAGTGTGGACTCTGTTAGACAAGAGAGCCAATTATATATTGCAGAAGACAATAAGGATGCAGATGGAAGCGTGGACTCTGTTAGATGGAGGGATTCGATCATATGCACTCATACATGAAGCAAGTATTAGGAGGGAGCTAATCCTATGATCCATTGAAGATGATGAAATATATATCCATGGTAGAAGCCATGAAAGACAGTAAGTGTTCAGTTCAACTGTATAAGAAGACTTCTTTGAAGAGAAGCCTTAAAATATCCCTGGTTTTCCATTCACATCCGTGATCCTATGATGAAAGGAAGAAGTGGAATCTCTAGGGAATGGAATCTATAAGAAACTCCATGGACCCAAGAGCTAAAGAAAAACATGAGGGAGAACATGAAGATTCCAAGAAAGAAAAAGAAACCAGAACAACCAGTCATTATATTAAGAATCACAAGATTACCAGCCTGACATGAAGTCAATAAACACAATCAAGCAGAGGAACTGAAAGTCGTGATGGAGAACAATGTATGAAAGAATTATGAATGAAAGCATTGTGAGATCTAGAACTAGAGGTTCTCCCAGATGGAGGGAGAAGACTATGATGATTACTTGTTCCATTACACTAGACATATCTCTAAATGAGTCATTATATCATCTGCAACATCCATTAGTTGGAGTTCTACATCAGATGAATGCAAAGATTGTTCTCCAGAGAAATTGAATAAAGAGTGTATGAAGAGCAACCTCAAGACTTTGAGGCATACCATAAAGATACCCTTGCATGCATATAGAAGAAGACAACTTGGTGGAGAACCTCCAGTGCACAACATAAGCGTGGTGAAGATTTTCTATAACAAATATATTGTATCAGGATGATTACTCAGTAAATCAGATCTCATGATGACAGAAGAAGTGCCACATGGATATGTTCTAGTTTTCCAACAATGATATACTCTATTGTACATGAAGCCTTCATAGAAAATCGGTGTTCCAGACTAAAGTACATTTGAAATCAAGAATTACATTATCCGTGATGAAGTCCAGAAAGGAGAAAGTGGTTCTCCAATACATATCTCCACAGATTAGCAGATAAGCAGACATGTTGGTAAAAGATGAAAGAGTTTGCGTACTCAAGCTGGAGCTCGTGGAGACAACTTCCTTATTGAAAAAGGAAGAGATGACTCCCAGGTTGGGAGGGAGCTCTAAAATATTATTGAAAAAATTCATTGAAAAATAGTCCATCTTGGACAGATTCTTTCTTGTTCGGAAAGTGGATTGAGATTTCTGACGGACATCGATTTCCCATTGTGGTTAACATGGGAAATGGTCTAGATTGCTAATGTATCATAGACAATGACTTCCCATTGTGGTTAAAATGGGGAGTGGTCTAGTGAAGTCTCTCTTCTTGAGGGTTACTCAAGAAGACTGGCCTGCCTCGCCGGACAACAATTTCTCATTGTGGTTAACATGAGGAATGGTCCGCTTTGGAGGTTGATGCAGGACAATCTTTTCCTCTTGTGGTTAACAGAGGAAATGGTCCAAACAATCATTCCTTAGGGTTTATACATTCTCTCTAGGGTGCACTTTGATTAGTGTAGGAGGAATGGCCTAGGGTGGGGAATGGTCCAGGCTCAACAATCAAGGACAAACATTCCTTATGGTTTATACATTCTCTCCAGGGTGCACTTTGATTAGTGTAGGAAGAATGGCCCACGGTGGGGAATGGTCCAGGTTTAGAAGACATGACATTTATTCTTCCTTGCTTGAGAAGAATAGTCCAGATATCTCATTGTTCTACTCTGAGGGCATATATTCTTTTAGATCTCACAGATGTGAGTGAAACATTAGCCCAGATGATTCAATTTATATCATAACTTTGTTTATGTACATGTTGATATCAGATGATTTTTATGAAGACTATATGACAGTAGATGTATACTACTGTGGTGGATCTGTTCCACTGTTCGTGACTATACGTTGTTGATCAAGTACTTGTGTGTTACTTGGTGTGGTAGTGTACCACTGGATTGTAGCTATGTACTACTATGGATAGACACAATTGTGTTCTATTTTGTTTCGATTTCCTTGAAGACTATCAACAATATTGGATGGATAATCAAAGGACAAAGATTTCCCAGATGGAAAATGGTTCAGAACATTTACTCTTCTAGATTAGAAGAATGGCTCTTGTATCACTCTTTGGAGTGAGAATCATGTTTGATTATGCAGATAGAGTATGGTTTCGAGAGATGATGCAGCTGATGACATTGATGGTGATGATGGTGCTCATGATCTAGTCTATGCAACTATGATTGATGCTACCGGGTGAATGGTATGTTTTTGTGCTCAAGACCATTACCCGTAATACCTCCCTAGCTGGGAGGGAGTGTTGATATTATGGTAGCTGCGGGAGGTATTTACCTCCACGTGTAAACTTGACGAGGATAGAATACTCTGGGAAGCAAGAAGAAACCCTAATAAGTTGGCTAATAACCCTAGAAGACTTGTCGGCTCAAGAAGATAATTTATATTAGGTTATTAGCCTCCAAGAGAAGAAGTTGGCTAGAAATAATAAATATACTGAACAAACAGATACCCAGAATGAGAAGTCAGCCCAGGCAGTTAGCTAGAATTAGTATAAATACAGGAGGTCAGTTCTCATTCTGGCAGGCAGTCTTAGAATTACAGTGCCTAGTCTTGTGCGCATTGTAGTGCCCAGTCTTGTGCGTAGGTTTATAGGATCCTCTTCCAAAATTTCTTATGCCAGTACTTTTGACCCTGATTTTTGCCTCCTGTTGAGAGAGAGAAGAGCTACTTCTTTGGCTCATATTCAATATGCAGCCCTGGAAGTAGAGTCCAACGTGTTGGAAGTTAACAGACTCAGAAATAAGGCCGATAGAGACAGAGGAAGGGGGAGAACTGAAGACTCAACCTCTGGTTCCTCTGCATCCTACCCTTAAGTATATGAATTGACCAAGCTGGTAAAATCTCTTTCTGCAGAAATGGAGAAGATGAAATTAGAAGGGAAGCAAAGTTATAAGATTGCCCAAAATAATGATAACAGAGGCAATTTCAGAAGACCAAATAATACCCCTCAGATACTTCCAAGAGATCCCTGAAACAGAGATAGGGATGATCAGAAAATCCAAACCCCTCTCCAAAATAATCTCATTGCTGATGAGGAAGGAGAGGAAGAAGAGCTTGATCCTGAAATCCATTATCTTGGACACACATCCCCTTTTCCCCATTTAACTCAATCTGCATACGAGGAGTCCCTCATGGACAACCAAATAAATGAGCTGAGTAAAGGGGAGAAGACCAATAGTAGTCCCAATAAACATATCCTCAGGTCTAAGAAGAAAGAAGGGAAGTCTGACATCCCCGATCAACCTTCCAGAGAAGAGAATATTGCTAAATAAGCAACAAACAACAACAAGGAAAAGAAAACACAAAACTCCTCACCAATAGCCAAAGGTCTTGTCCCTAAAATGAAAGAAATTCTGAAGCCCCCCTCCTATTTCAACTTTGAGCATGAAATTCAAAAGATTAGAATCCCTGTACCCCTTTCAGAGCTAGTCAAACATGAAGATTTCAAGAAATCCGTCTCTAAGTTGTTACAGTCTGAGCCATCATGTCATTCCACAGACTTAGTGAATCTTCAAGATGAATAGCCAACAGTTATGTTAGGTCCCTTCATAGAAGATAGAGATGATTCATCCCCTCCCTTCTATACATCTCTAAAAATACACGATAGGGTGTTGCATAACTGTTTGATGGACTCAAGGGCAACTCATAATCTCATGCCCAAAACCGTCATGGATGAACTAGGACTAGAAATCACAAAGGCTTACCATGACTTATATTCCTTTGACTCTAGGAAAGTGAAATGTCTTGGGGTCATCAAAGATCTGGTTGTGACCTTGTTTCAGTTGCCCATGAAAAATGTGGTCATGGATATCATAGTAGTTGATGTTCCTCCTAAGTTTGGCATGTTGTTGTCAAGATATTGGATAAAAATACTTGGGGGAACATTGCATATGGACCTCATATATGCTACCATTCCTGTGTTTGGGGGGGGAGCATAAAAGACTGTACAAAGAAGCTCAGTTGGCCTATATTATTAGTGATCAAGAAGACCCCACCAACCATCCTATTTTTTCACTTGACACTGATTTGGTATCCAAATTATTGCAGCTCACTGATGCCCCTGAACCCCCTCTTGAAATTAGAAGGAAGTCCTTTACTCTATGTGAAGATTCTCCTCTGATTACCTCTGTTTGGAAAATATTTTTTGATGGAGCATCTTCTAGAGAATGTGTTGGTACCGGAGTGGTATTTGTTTCACTTGTTCAAGAAATTATATCTCTGTCCTACAAGTTAGAATTTGAAACTACCAATAATGTGGCAGAGTATGAAGCTCTTGTTTTGGGTTTGAAGGCTGCAAAAGATATGGGGATTGAAGAGCTATCAATGTTTGGGGATGCTGAATTAATTGTCCATCAGATCAGAAATATTTATCAAGCCAAGCACCCTCAACTTAGAAGTTACAGAAATAAAGTCTGGGATCTAATTGACAGTTTTTTCTTAGCTTTCAACATTTCATTTGTTCCAAGAGAAGAGAATGCCATGGTCGATTCTTTGGCTGTTTCAACAAGCAATTTCAGAGTCCCTTTTCCACCTAAACTCAGGTATGATGTAGAAGTGAAATATGGACCCTCTATACCTGACAATGTCAAGCATTGTAAAGTGTTTGAGGATGATCTCGAAATCAAAAGATTCCTGGAAACCGTTGATGAGTTTTTTGCATTACACATTGATCTAGATCTAGATTCTGAAATAAATCCTCATGTTGATGTTTTTTTGAACAAAATTGCTAACCATCATATAGTCCAGTTGCCCAACAATCATATCCCTAAGGGACTAGTTCCTTTGGGAAGACTATTTGACACAAATGATGTGGTCGTAAAGGGTTAAGTTTCAAATGAGGATGATGATGTGGATGCATGCAATATTGGTACAGAGAAGGAGCCTAAATTTGTCAAGTTGTCAAGCAACTTGTCAAGGGAGCAAAGGGCCGAGTATGCTGAGCTATTAAGAGAATTCACCTATGAAGATCTCAGAACATATGACACCAATGTCATTGAGCATGAGATCCTTTTGAAAGAGGAGGCCAAACCATTTAGGCAGAAATTAAGTCAAATAAATCCTATGTTGCTGCCTATTATGGAAAGGGAGGTAAAAAAGTTGTTGAACGCCTAAATCATTGTCCCTTTGAGGTATTCTGAGTGGGTAGCCAACCTGGTCCCAATAAGAAAGAAGAACGGAGAAATCAGACTGAGTGTCAATTTCAGGAACCTGAACATAAGCTCTAAGAAGGACAATTACCCTTTACCAAAGATGAAACACATATTGTAGAGGGTGACAGGTGCATCTAGGATTTTCATGATTGATGGATTTTATGGCTACAATCAAATCTCTGTCCTACCTAAAGACAAAGAAAAGACAACTTTCACCACTCCTTGGGGCACATTCATGTATGACAAAATGCCCTTTGGATTGATGAACACAGGGGAAACCTTCCAGTGAGCCATGGACATCACCTTCATTGGAGAGAAGGATGAAATTGTAGTCATCTATATGGATGACATTACAGTCTTCTCCAGGTCTGATAAAGAAAATCGTCATCATCTGAGGATGGTCTTTTTGAAATGCAACAAATTTGGTCTCTCCCTAAATCCCAAAAAGTCTCTATTTGCTATGCAGGAGGGAAAATTGTTGGGGCACATTGTATTAGCTGAGGGGGTCAGAATTTATTCAAGCAAGGTAGAAGTTATCTAAACCTTGCCACTTCCTCGATCCAAGAAGGAAGTCCAGTCTTTCTTGGACAAAATTAATTTTCTGAGAAGATTTGTTTCAAAATTTGCTGAATTAGTGGATCATATCACAGCCATGCTTAGGAAGGGGAAAGAAGTAAAATGGACTGTTGAGTCCAGAAATTCTTTTGAACAAATCAAGAAGGCATTGACTGAGGCACCTGTGCTAATCATTCCTGATTATTCTAAATATTATCTGATTTTTTCCTTTGCTTCATTTGATACAGTAATAGTTGTTTTATTGCAGAAGAACGTCGAAGGGTTGGAGCAACCTATCTCATTTTTCAACAGAGCATTGAGAGATGTAGATATAAAATATGACATAATGGAAAAACAAGCCTATGCTTTGGTGAAAGACCTCAAGGCTTTCAAAATTTATGTTCTGCATTGAAAGATCATTGCATATGTTCCTTCAGTTTCTGTGAAGGACATTCTCATTTAGCCTAACATAGACGGAATAAGGAGCAAGTGGATTGCCAAAATCCTTGAATTTGATCTGGAAATAAATCCCACCAAACTATTTAAAGGCTAAGGTTTAACCAAGCTATTGGATGAATCTAATTGCAGAGCTTTGGGGGTTAACTTCATCAACTCCTGCTCAGAAAATCATCAAGATGAGTTGTTTCATACAGGCCCACAAGTCAGCCCTCCATTGGCAGAGTGCACTTGGTACAAAGACATCATATTTTTTCTGCAGGAGTTGTGACCTCCAGATGGTATGGGAAAAATCAAGGCAAGATCTCTTAAGCTCAAAGCAATTAAATATTGCCTTATTGATCAGGTTTTGTATTGGAAAGATTCCTAGGAGTGCTACTGAGATGTTTGGACCCACAAGAGGCCCAAAAGATTATGTTTGATTTTCATGATAGCCTATGTGGGGGACATCACTTATGGAGGACCACAACATATAAAATTCTCAGGGATGGGTATTTCTGGCCTAGTCTGTTCACCGATGTTTGTGCGAAAATAAAGGCTTGTATTAAATGTCAGAAATTCTCTGGGAAGCAACAGCTCAAGTCTCTACCATTGAAGCCCGTGGTAGCTTCAGGACCCTTTCAACAGTGGGGCCTAGACTTTATTGGGGAAATCTATCCTGCTTCAACTGGTCAGCACATGTGGATCTTGACTGCAACATATTACTTCACCAAGTGGATAGAATCTATCCCCACAAGGAGTTCTTCTCTATAATGTACCCCACCTCTTAGAGAGGTGATGAGGAGACTCAGTGGCCTGGGCACCTCGAATAGGTCATAGTCTCACACTGAGGGGGGAGGTCAACTAGGCTAAAGTTATAATTTTAAGTTGACTTGAGAAAGGAAAGGGATAAAAGGAGTAAAAGATAACTCAACAAAAGAATAGAAGTTAACTCTGGGAGTTAACCTAACTCAACAGAGAATTAGAAGGAAACATATAAGTAAGAGGCTGGGGCGCACCTATTATTCATTCTGAATTTGGTGTATTGCTTGTTATTGCTCTTGATCATTCAGTTTGGGGGTTTTGCTGTACAAACCCTTGTGAACAACTCAGTGGTGAAATATCCACTCACCTTGTTCCACAGCTTGGTCTCAGGGATGAAAGATTCCTCCACACCATTCTATTCTCAGCATATCTCCTTCTAGAGCTTCAGAATATAGTAGGGCCCGTACTATTTGGGAAGTTTCTAGCAAGGGCGCACCATACCATTGAGGAGGGTTCGATCTAGCCAATCAGGAGGAGTGTTGGGCATTCCATCAGTTGGGTTTTACTTGCAGGTGCTCCATCATCATTTTGAGGGTTTCTTTGAGGATTTATCGTCACCCAATCTTCAACAACAGTTTGGGATGGTTTGGAGGTTAGGAGGACGTCCCACTTTTCTGTATTTCTCAGATCTAGAGAGATCTTCTTGAGATCTGGATCTGAAACTTCTCCCACGGGATTCTCTTAGCCCGATCTACATTCTTGGGGAGTTTCACATCATTTGGAGGTATATTTCTTCAAGGGTGAGTTGCCTAGAGTTTCCGCCATTCAGGAGGGTGCAACTCCCTTGGAAGATTCAACATTAGGAGAGGTTAGCCTTGGACGTTGGGCTTGAGACTTCAAGAGGAGGATCCCACTACTCTGATCTGTCATTTGACCAAGTTTGGGCTCATTTGGAGTCATCTACCATCAGGGCCAAATTATTGAGGTCTTCAGTCTTCTCTTGGAGCATGGCTTCTTCAGCTGGAGGGTTTGTATTCAGATCTGCTTGGTATTGGACTTCATTTCTTATCCAACCTTTGGAGGCTTCTTTGTATTGACGGGAGCATTTTGTAGCAGCTCATACATGTTGTCTACTAGAGCCATCTGAAGATTATTCCAGATCTTCTCTTTCTATTGTATTTGATTTCTTCTTCTATAATAAAGGTCAGATCTTTTCTTGTGTTCTATATCTTGAGTATATTGTGATCTTCATGTGTTGAATGAATCTTGTATGAACATACTTAATATCTGGAAACTCCAATAAAACACCTGCACATCATACAAAACCGAATAGTTAGTGGTCTCAAGCGAAAAATTTGGCTTGGGATCATTACAGTGGTATCAGAGCTTCGATCCTCCAAACATGTGGAAGGATCGACGCATGCAGAGGTATAGTGGTATTTTTATGGGTCGAAGGAAGAAACCGAGCAGTGAAACAGAGGATGAAATGGAAGGGTCAAGGGATGACCATGAGCCTCTAGGCTTGACTCTCATAGTAGCCGAGTTTGACAAGTTCCAACAATCTGTCAACTGCACGGAGAGCACATTGGTCCAACACTTGGGTGAGTACCATGAAACCAACAGGAGAGGGCAGGCCGAACTCTCTGAAACGTTAAAGAGGGTTGATGAGAACCTGCATATAATGAACAAGAATCAATCCAAGCTCAATGAACTTCTGATGAAAGTGACCCATCAAGGGAAGAACACTGATATGTATGGGAATAAGGAGGCTGGTGGATCCGGTGGAGGTCATGAGGAGATCAGATATAATCCAGAGAAAGCCCCCAGATCCAAAGGTAGTCTGGAAGGAGACACAACCCAAGGTCAGATGGGTAGCAGGGTCAATCAAAGGTGGTACATGCCTACGTTCACAGATGAACAGCTTGGCCGACACTCAGGTAGCAGAGCTAACCCTAGACCTTACATGCCCACATTCACAGATGAGCAGGGGCAACAGGAACAAGTTGAAGACTTTGTGGAATAACTGGCGAGGAGTACCAAGGAACACTACAATTTGGATATGAGGGTCCAAAGACAGATGTCCCTAGATCAATATTGCCAACTTAGGTTCATAAATCAACCTAAGACGAACCACAGGGGCATTTTTGAGTTTTAACGGAGAGTAGGAAAGATAGAGATTCCATATTTTGATGGTACGACCAAGATGACAGCACAGTCTTGGGTACAAAAGTTGGATACCTACTTATAGCTCAACCCCATGAGGGAGATGAAGGTCATCAAGTTTGCTACTATGTACTTGGATGGCAAGGCTCATGACTGGTGGTATTACAGACTCACCACACTCGGCCACAATCAAATTGTGTCCTATACAGAATTCATCCAGAGGCTCATTGATAGATTTGATCAAGGAGATCCTGAGTTACATTTCTGGGAGCTCACCCAACTCAAGAAAATAGGTATGGCTAAAGCATACATTGATGAATTTCAGAGGTTGGCAGTGATGGTGCAAGATATGTCCCTGACCAGGCTCATGATGCTTTTCACAGAAGGGTTGGTGGAACCCTTGAAGGGTTGGGTAAAGGCCTTCGAGCCTACCAGCCTACAAGAGGCCATTTGGAAGACAAGGGATTTGGGTCTAGCCACTAAACCAAAATTTATACCCATACCACCTCTCAACAATGGTGGAAGAGATCAAAGGCCTCCAATAAACCAGGGAGGATGTGACCCTAAGGGTTTTGACAGGGGTCGTGGCAGAATAGATGATAGCACTAGGAGAGAACTGAGGAGGAAGCAACTCTGCTTCACATGCAAGGAACCATGGAACCCATCACATAAGTGCATGGGACGTGGTCAGGTGCACTACATTGAGGTCACTTCAGACAACGAAGAGGAAGATGAGATTGGCCAGATACAGAAAATGGAGGTAGAAACCACTGAGGCAATAGAGGAGGAACAGATCACAGGATAGGATAGTATGGCCACCTTGGCATCTATCAGTGGGGTACCCAAGTATAACACCTCCTGAATGAGGGGGGTCTTGCAGGGTCAAAGAGTTTCAGTCTTGATTGATAGAGGAGATTCCCACAACTTCATTGATGCAACATTATTGAAGAGGAGGCACATACCCACAGTAGAATTTGAAGGATTCAAAGTGGAGGTTAAAGGAGGAAGCACTATGCCCTGTGACAGATATATTCTGGGCATGAAGCTTACCTTGGGTGGACACGAGCTGATACAGGATGTCTATGTCATGGACCTTTCGGACACCGACATCATCCCAGGAGTTCAGTGGCTCAGCACATTGGGGCCTATCACCACCAACTACAAAACCATGGAAATGTCATTTACAGAGGAGGGTGGATGAAAGGTAGTGCTTCGGGGCATGACAGGGAATGCTGCAAAGGTAGTCACGAACAAGAGGATGGAGGCCATCTTCCGGAGGGATGAGATAGTATATGCAGTTGAATGCAAGATTGTGACATAGATGGATGAACGGGGCAAGGTTCACTACACTCCAGAGATCAAGGAAATCCTTGACAAACACCACAAGGTGTTTGGGCCTATTCCTCCGGGGGTTCCAGCAGATAGAGGATTAGAGCACATTATAGAGCTAGAGGAAGGGGCCAAACCAATTATCACCACACCATATAGACACCCCAAGAAGTAAAAAGATGAGATAGAGAAGGCCATCAAGGAACTTC